>JAFVLL020013089.1:14967-104580 GCA_021397915.2 Tor tambroides | reverse complement strand
AGCTTCGCTTTGCTTATATACAGTAAAGTGAGACAGTACAAGGCACACATTAATCGTCTTTGAAATGTTACAGATGCATAAATTAACGAATCCTATCACAACTTCATCTACGGTGCTAAAAATAGGGTGCCTAGTCAGAACGGCTAAAACTTTGTTGCTTCCATGTGCTTCAGGAAAAGTATTTGATCTACTGCTGAATGACTAGGACCGGTCTAGTTGGTTTTGAGATTTTCATAAAACTGTGGTCGAATCCATGCAGCTGATGACCCTCACAGTTTGCTCCAACAGTCATAAGCAGCCCAGTCCAACCGATCACTGCTGTTCATCACTCTGAACTATTAAGGCTGAAGTTCAGTGCTGGAGAATTTGATATCTAAATATGTTCTTAAACACTATGTGCGTTAGATACTGTCAACAAAGCTGCCAGGAAACAGGCCGGTTCGGCCGTTTCTCTGAAGTGTTCCTTTAAACCAGCCGTCCTCTCGTTTTCTGTGCACAAATACAATGTCTCCCTCCTTGAGTTCCAGCTCTGCTTCGCTTTGGGGAGGGTAGGACACCACCACACGGTACCTGGAGGAATGGTAAAATGTGATGTTTACAAGTCAAGTAATGTATTTTCTCAAGTATGACGTGTGAATGTTGATTTCTGGGTGTTTAGGCCTGTTCACACAAAGGACAATAACTATAACAATAAGGCTGCAGCTTTAAAAATAATCCAAAATTTGACAGAATAGCAGATTCCACACTACAACTATAATGATAATGGCACAGAGGAACGATATCACTGGAATCACTTTCAGAACTATTTTTTTTCCCCAGCTGATGAACGATAAAAACATTGACAGGCAATCAGAATCCATCCTGCTTTAAAGAGCTCAAACATTTAAAGTGCTAGAAGGCAAAGCTGCAGTGCATGCTTATAATAAATAAAACGTTATTGTGCAATTTTGTAGACACTAATATTTAGGATTATCATTTAGGGTTGAGCAATATGATTAAAAATGATTGATTTAATAAGATGCTGCAAAAAAGAACTGTATAAATTAAACACGGATGAAAAAATATCTTGGTTTTATGAGATCTCTTAAAATATTATTATTACTACTTTGAGAAGTACATTTTAATATAAAAAGTAATGTATTTCTGCTATATTTTTTTCAAGTTAAGCCAACTTTGTCGTAAAGTTCTTTGAGTTTCATTGTGTATGTGATGGTAGTTTCTCTCAAATGAAATTGTGAAATGCTGGTGAAGTGACTCTCAGAGCAGCTCTGGAGTGGACTGTCCTCATATATTGAGACGGCAGATGCTGAAAACATGGTGACTGTCGTGTGTGTTTGAGTTTGTGTAGAACTTATAACTACACCACTCATTCACACAAAGAACTTACTACCAATTTAGTATTTCCTCTGTGTGATCAGCTGTTAGATTAATCCATATCAAGTAAAACTGTCCAGAACTTATCATCGTTATCGTCATAAATTTTATTGCAATCTCGATAAGATATTGTTTAATCACCCAGCCCTAGTGTCATTATAGTTGTCATTCTTGGTGTTTTATTTGAACAAGTTTTTATTGAGCTTTTATTCTACCTTTCACACACGATTGGCCGGCCGTCATGCTGCATGGAGAGGAGGGAGGAGCACGGCTGTCGTGGAGGCGGGGCGATTGGGGCAGTGTTGTCCTGGGAGCTGCTTCTGTGTGACGCTGCGTCTGTGTTTGATGAAGATGAGGATGCAGAGAGCTCAGAATCCATCAGACAGACCCCAGCACGGCCGTTGTGTCCTACTGCCACCGCTGCTGAGCTGGGTGGAGCCATTTCATGTCCGACTGCCCCCTGGGGCATTTCCATGGCAATAGACTGCTCCGCCTCCAGTGTAGGGGAGGATGGGGGAGATGGGCGGAGCTTCTTTTTATTAGACAGCAGTTTCAGCAGGCCTTTCTTTTCTCTCTGAAATGACACATGTGATTCTGTTTAAATGAAGAGGTTGAGTGCACAGCTTTTACACAAAACATGCAATTATCAGCACAGGATCTGTGAAGATTATCAGCTGTCAATGAAAGTGTCATCAATGGAAATGAAACAGGGGTGCAAACTCATCAGGGGTGAAAAAGGTGACAAACTAAACTAATCATTATTTTCATCTGTCAATTTCAAAAAAATATGTTTATAAGCTTTTTAAAATTTCTATTTAAAACAATATAATAAATACAATAAGACAAATAAGTTACCAATCATATGAAATTAGTATTAATAAAAAAAATTGTACTACAGAAGTGGCACAGAAGAACTCAAAAGTGGCTTGTAGGTACATTTTCAGACGTTTAATGAGGCTCAGAGGTGGCATGAGTGCAATTAAATTGATATATTCATGCGGAGATTAATTTTTTTAAATATAAAATTTTGAATACAGAAATATTAAATGATTTAGGCTAAATAACTGAAATTATACGCTAAAAATTAAACTTAACCACCAGCAGGTGGCGGCAAGTCACTGATTTTATCACTGAATCATTCATTTAATTGATTCGTTCGAACGGCTGATTCATTCCGGAATGAAGCAAGTGACTGTCTTTATGAATGGGTAATCATGAATCACTGACTCACTAGATTTGTTCAAAAACGCACTTTCATTCATGAATGAAACACCACTGTGTTTGCTTTTAGAGATGCGCAGCGGCTCAGATGTTACTTTATTTGGAACTATTTTCGTTGATGATATAGAGCAAAATCCTGCAGTACGTGTTTACTGATCTGTTGTATTAAATCAATATCACATTTGCAAACTCCCTTAATAATCATTAAAAGCTGTCACTCTCCTTATCGCGATCTGTGGGCGCACAGAAAATGCGAGTGAGTTCTCAAGACTCAAAAGCACGTGCAAATGTGATACGTCGGAACCTGCGGGAATGAGTAGAATTATTATTAATATCCGCAATCCCGCGCCGAAATTCAAGTTCTGCTCTGTGTTCTCTGCTAATAACCCGACTGTGAATGATGCGAGCGGCGTTATGTTGTCAGTGAGAAGCTGCAGCCGTTGGCGGGGAAGATATTTGGTGTGAACAACAACAATGCGCTACATGTTTCTTTTCCCCTCATTTTTTTTCCAATTAACGGAAATCCGTCGTAGCGACGGAGAACTTTAATCCATGCTGTTACAGGCTGACACTTAGCGCGGCCTCCACTTGAGCTGAGTGATACTAATATCACTGTACATTAAACGGTATGCTTTACTTGTAGGTCGAACAGTTCTCAAATCGACTTCATGTCAGAGTAATAGCTTACTGATATGTGAGACAAATGTTAAGGTCGAGACTGAGGAGCATTTTTGCAAAGGGTAGCGAACTAATGTAGCGATAACGTAACTTACAATCTTCATAGCTATCGCAACAGCAGCCTCACGCAAAACAAAACAAAAAAAACAGCAGCCTCGTGGTAATCACCATTTAAACTGGAACACCATAATTTACAGCAGATACAAATGCACTCCGTCCTGCTCTACAGCGAACTTGCAGCGTCTATAGGCTTCAGGAGTGAGATTGGTTGGATGAGGGAAAGAACATTAAGGTAAGCCAATCAGAGGCAGAGTAGGGCGGGTCCATTCCTTTGCCAACAGAGGAAAAAAACGCTACAGGTGACGTGACAGACGACTCGCAGATATGACGACGACCCCCCTGTAAAGTCTGTAACACACTACATGACTTTGAACATGAACACTACCCGACTGAGGATCAGACACTACCAGACTTTCAGATTGTTCTGAACAAACAAACCCACACAGAAACATGTGAGGTTGCTAGATGATATGTGACAAATGAAAACAACATATATTCTCAAATCAGCTCTAAATATCAAACATGTTTGACATACTCTGATTGGATAGAATCATAGTCTAGTCATAGTACTGTATACCAGCCATAAGAAGCAGATTTTGATATATTGCAAAAACAGTTTGTAAATAAAACTTTAAATCTCATGTTAAAGAGAACAAAACCACTTCTGGAGAACTAAATGAAATGCAAAACAAATGAAAATGGAAACTAACATGATCATTATATTGAAGAGCAAAACACATTTAGTTGGACGTATGTGAGAATCTGAATATCAGATAACATCTATCAATCAATCAGTCTAGTTTATGAAATAAAATTGATCCATCATTCACAGTGTTATTCTGACTGCAGAGTGTCACGTGACATGGAATGTGACAGTAGCCAATCATCTGAGTGAAATCACACATGACTTAAACTGTTCCATCCTTAATAAATAATGAAACACAAAGTAAAAAATAATACAATAATGAATAAATAAAAATAAAACTGTGGATGGAAACCCAGTCTGCTGCCATGACACAATCATATTATTTTATTTAATATTTTTTGTACTTATTTAAAGGTGGGGTAAGCGATTTCTGGAAGCCAGTGTTGATATTTGAAATCACCAAAACAAAAACGGCCCTATTTTGATAGCTCTGCCCCACACATACGTAACCTACGCAACCCAGGAAACGATTAGTTCTGTGAATCAAAGCAAAACTGCTGCCGCGTTCTATTTATGACGTGCTGACACAAATTTCAAATGATTTTCAACGGTCGCTTTATCTTGTCCAGTGTAGGCAGACTTCAGCTGTTGTGGCGCGGCGCGTCCGGTGTAGACATGGTGTTACTAACCTATCGAGAAGAAATAAAGCAACCTCGGCGTCCGATCGCAGGCCTTCCGCTCCTTTAGTTCTCTCCAGCGCTGGAAAGCTGATCCGATATTTACACGGGTCCTACTACTTGCCTTATCATTCCGCAGACGGTTTCCTCTTTTGTTTTTTATCCGCCATCTCTATCTTTCTGTCGCTCGGTTCGGCTGTTCACTGAACACTCCTCCACATCATGAGTAGACATGCCCCTTACTGCCGATTGGCTGCAAGTTTGTTTTGGTACTCGGCTCCGGCTCAGTTTTCTAAAGTTTTTGAAAAATTACATACCCCACCTTTAATTGACTATGACTCGCTTTAATCACTCTACTCCACATTTTTAAAGCATTAACATTCACTAATTCCTCTAGTATTATCCCAGCTATCCAAAACACATCAGAATGAGTATCTCCAGAGACCTGGTAAAAAAAGAAGAGGTTTATAAAAGTGAACTCTGAAGATCTGTGAGTCAGCTACACTGTACATGTAAGAGTACCAAGAAATCTCCCAGAACATCGACTTAAACTGAACAACACTCAGGATTGTGTCCTCTGGGTTTGCAGAACGATCTGAATCATAAAAACTGATGATTTCAGCTGTATATCAGCAGGCTTAACCATCCAGCTCAGCAAATGAGGTGAAACTCTGAGAATTTCTAATTGCCAAATGCCTTACTTCAGCACATTAAAATAACACTGATGGGAGGGAAACGCAAAAGAAACCATTAAAAAAGCTGTAGAAGTTGTAAAATGATTTAGTTCAAGAAGTCTCACCTTGCAGTCTTTATCTAGTCTACAAGCAACACCATGATTCGAGGCTGAACCGAGAGATTTTGTGCCACCTGGGTTCACAGGAAGTGCTACAACAGAGACAGGTCTCATGGCATCACTGTCCAAAGAAGCAGCGCTAACATTAGGAGGGGTCAAGGAGGCGGCAGCACAGCTCATAGCCACACCGACTCTGGCTGAGGAGGAACCTGGGCTGGAGCCGAGGACAGGTGATGCCTGAAGAACCACAGCTGTGCTAGGAAAGTAGGACCCAGGATTGTGGGATTGGATGGGTGTCACTGCTGCCGTAGGCCGGTCCTGACTATGACTCACAGCTGGAGGGAAAAAAAGGCGGAATAAAAGAAAGATGATTTATTTGATGACAAATTTGAGTGCCCATAATGAGGATGTTTAAATATGGTTTAAACAGTTTTTAGAAATATACTATTTGTATTCATGTTGGTTTTATATGACTTTGAAAGAAATCCATGAAAAGTATCAATTTAGTGACAATTTAGTGCATGTTTATTCATTTTTTTAAGAATTGTTTGCCAAGAAATGATAATAAAAAAGATAACTAAATAATAAAAATATGGCAAACTAATTGTGGTTTTCTTTTCAATAATTATTTTTTAATGCTTTTCAGGAAAGTTGTAATTTTCTCTTTTGAAATGTTTTGTGCTATTCCTCAAACTAATTTTAAATTCAGAAGTTAAAAATAAAGTGACACCATAAGCACAAAGGCCTGTCTTTGAAATAAAATTCTGAGTGGTGTTTGTTTTTAGGTGAGTGTGTGCATGTAATCCTACCTGTCCTGACCGCACTGCGTGCCTGGTTAACGGTCATCTGTGACGTCACATGCATGAGCACTTTGGGGTGCTGTCCAGTGGGTATATGTGCAGCTGATACTACAGCAGCAGGCAGTGGGCAAGATGAGGAAGGATTTGGGCAGACTGGAAGGGGTTTGCTGGGGTCGACACTCCCCAGGGCAGCTCCAAGAGGAGCAGAGGAGGGGCTGACGATGGTGACGCCACGTCCCG
Source organism: Tor tambroides (assembly GCA_021397915.2). Classification (NCBI taxonomy): domain Eukaryota; kingdom Metazoa; phylum Chordata; class Actinopteri; order Cypriniformes; family Cyprinidae; genus Tor; species Tor tambroides. Next base: position 98,091 of record JAFVLL020013089.1, on the reverse strand, counting down.
CCTGGGAGCACAGGGTCAAGGGAACTTTTGGCTGACTGCTGCCAGAAACAGTCCTACAGTAAAAGGAAGTGTGAGGTTCGAGAGGTTCTGCTCATCCTGAATCTTTTGACATTGCAACACATTTTACAGCAAATCAACAGAAACATCTGTACATTTAACAGGCTCTATGTAGTTGAATTCCTTTTAAGGTCTGATGAGAATTTTTTTTTTTAATAGGAATTGTAAGAGAAGCTGTAAGAAAGACATTTTGAAGACATCTGTACAATGGTTTGAATGACTCTAAATGGCTCATCATGCTGATTTACTTCAAGGTGATGTGTTTTCATGCAATCAGTGAATGATATTATGCATGTAATTCTTATTCCTGCCACAAGAGCGTGCAGAGTTTAAAAGAATGTCCCGGTGCAAAAGAAGCTTTATTGACAGCATTTGTGGCAAAATGCCCTTCAGCGCAAAAAAAAAAAAGTATAAATAAAAAATTGACTAATCTCTCATTTAACTTTTTTTTTTAAATTTGTAATCCACATTATGATTGATAAGTTGACAATAAAGTGTAACTTTTATTGATCCTGGAACACTCCCTTAACAATTCCATGTGTGAACGTGACCAGCTCAGATTTATCTGCAAGTGGAGACTTTATGTGGTGTGGGTGTGCCTGAGCCAGAGCCAGAGGACAATCTAATCTTTCTCTAGCTTACAGGGTGTATGAGTGATAACATATACAAGTGTGTACGTGTGTGTGTGTATCATACCTGTTGACAGGACTCATGTAGTTACCAGGAAACACTCCGATCTTGCCGGTGTGCATGGATGTTCCTTTAAACCAGCCGTCCTGACAGCGCTCCAGCACAAGAAACATCTCCCCCTTCCTCAATTCCAACTCATCTTCTTTACGAGGCGTGTAGGGAAACATCGCTACGTACCTAAGAGCGAATCAAGTTTCCAACATTTAAAAAAAAATATTAACAAACAAACAAGACACATATTTCATTCTGTAAAGTTTAATTAATTTGAAACAATATTATTTTTTTAATTATTCATTCATTCTTATTTTTAAAATTTACGTTAAATACATTTTTAATTGATTAAAATCTTGCATTTTTTAATTGTTTATTAATTGATCAGTTTTTAGAGTTTTAATTGGACTTAGATGCAGTACTGCTAATCAAACAGGGGTTGGCGTTGTTCCCACACGGCTATTATGCATCATAACAAATCTACTCTCAGATGTAAAATAATTTCCAAGTACACAAAAACCATAAAGTCTTTAAAAACACCTTGAAAATGGGAATGTAATGAATAACAGTCATAAACATACTCCACCCAGAGCATTATGAGCAACTCTAACAGAAATCAGGTGTGTTTAGTTGATATGCAGACAAAAGGTGAAAGGTGAGAGGTCAGGGCTTAGGTTAAGTCCCCAGAGACAACCCTATTCCCCTTAGACATGACCTCTGACCCCTCACCTGTGTGTTCAGTCACGCTCAGCTGGCACTGGGTAACGGCAGAGAGGTGAGTTAGAGTTGCAAAGACCCTCTCATACTCTTTCTAACAGTATGTATCTCTAAAGTTGCATATTTAAAGTGTGTGCATTTTATGTTCTACTCACACTGTGGGTCTCTGACGGCCACTCTGGTCACTCGCAGCGGGTGACGGCCTCTGACCAGCATTCAAGGCGGCAGCACCCACAGCTGAGGACTGTGACTGAGGTGGAGGAGGCGGTGGAGGAGGAAGAGCATCCTGAAATAATTAAACAAATTTTGTTAATATACAAAATGATTTACGTTTAAGAAACAATACAATTAAAGTACATGAAATCTTGAGATACTGCAGTTCTCATACCCGTCCATATTCATTGTTATTTTGACATCCGTTCACATATATGTAACTCATGTGTAGCAGAAAAGAAAATGATGTCAGAGACATCCTTACAAAGTTTGGACAATGTCATAAAACCATAATCCCACTGACTGTGACTTTCCAGCTTGTGTGCTGGGTGCTAACAAGTGGATACTTTGGCTGTGGCAGGTGTTGTGATTGGTGGATATCCAGCCTGGGCTACATGTTTGGCTGAAGACGGATAAATCGGTTCCATATGGACCAATGCACACATCTGCAAACAGACTTTATGAGCCCAGTGGCACCACTACGAAAACAACTCTCACACTGTAAAGCTTGTTTTGTTGCTTCGAGTCACGTTTTTGTCTGTTCATTTCAAGTTCTCCTACAATGTTTTCTCTACTAATGCTCATCTTATTTGTTTTATTAATTCATGTGTCTTGTGTTTACTGTTTAATGTGGATTTACTGCAATTAGGAAAAACTAAAAAAAAACAACCATCTTTCTCTCTGATGTTTTTAAATCCCGTATACGAGATAAGAGAGTCAACCGATGCACACTAAGGCCACCATTACAAAACAATGCTTTGAAAACAAAAGGAAACAGTACCCGCAAAGCACACACATCAATCTCAGAGAGCCATTAGTGTCCAGCCTGAGGCCCACACAACTCCCTGAAATGATGTGTGTGTGTGTGTGTGTGTGTGTGTGTGTGTGTTTGCGTTGAAGGAGATGAAGGGCTATCAGATGGCAAACTGTCCTCATTTAGCATTAGCATTTGAGTGTGCGTGAATGTGAATGTATATCAGAATGTTAGAGGGAGAGCTGCTTACATTCTGCTTCTGTCAGTTGAGTGTTTGTGTTTTGATACAGCACTGTTCAAAAGTTTGGGGTCAGTAAGATTTTTTTTTTTTAATTAATATTTTCATTCAGTAAGCGCACATTAAATTGATCAAAATTGACAGTAAAGACTTTTACATCATTACAAATGGGTTTTTTTTCATGTGACACTGGAAATGTCACACTGGAAATGGGCACTTTCATGGCTGAAGGTGCTGAAAATCATGCTTTGCCATAACAGGAATAAATTACATTTTAAGGATAAGAGACTTTTCAAAAACATTATAAAATTGTACTAAACTTTTGAACAGTGTACACTGATGCTTAATTTAAACTGAGGTAATATGCTTACCTAAGGAGAAGTTCACGTTGCATTCACAATTAAGCACTCAGCTTTAATAATGTTTTGCTGTGCTTTAGAGGGGATGAATTTTTAAAAAACAACATCTTAAGAGAGTTTTTAGCTGACAGCATGCTGAGAATTACTGTGGTTAAAATTCATTGTCATTGTCAGCACACAAAAAAAAGATTTCAGAAGTTGCTCCTCTATATTCATTTCCTTTAAGTCATTGCATCTACAGGCATCAAAACAGTCATTTAGTTAAAAAAAAAAAATCCACCACCTCCAACAATAAACTAGGATAATTATTGTCAGACTCCAAATATGCACCAAAACACTGTGTTTTTAAGACAATGCATTAAGTTAACTTAAAAAAAACATTAGATAAAAGTGTCAAGACTAGGGCTGCCACAATATAAAATTTTCACTACATGATTATTGTGGCAAAATGACTTATTGCAATATCTACAAAGATATTTTGTGTTTTCTCCTTTTTTGGCAAATAAATCACACTCAAAAAAAAAAAAGAAAAAAAAAAAAGATGAAGATAAACTTGTCCTCTGAATATGTCTGGTATACAGGAACCACTGTAATTATATAGGGCTCCTGTAGAGTGACAAATCAATTTCAAAAAATCTAATCTAAACAGGACTAGAGAGCAGATTGACCGTTTAAACACTGTGCACTTTGAAACAGAAATCTTCCCACAATCATACTTTGAATTTTTTAAAACTTGATTCATCCTGACACAAGAAGGAGCTTAATGATTCTGTTCATTCACTGGTTATCAGCCAAATCAGAAATTCTCAAAAATGGCAATCAGCCATTTATTCGGCACCTGGCTGACATATCACATAGTGCTGAGTAATAACGTTGAGTACTATTGTACAGACAGGGTCATTTTATAAAGAGCACAGCATAAATGAGTACACCCCCTCTGAATAAATATAAAAGATGTATTTTCTTAATGATCTCTAATATAATTCATGGAAAGATGGTACAATTGATATGTATTAAACATATACTTAATAAAAACAACAAAATATATGCCAATATTTTCTGTAAGATAAGTAAATTAGCCAATTTGGTTTAAATGAAAGATTGCAGAAATGAGTACACCCTAGATTTAATTCAGCAAATGTATAATATTCTAGTACTTAGTATGTCCTCCAGAACTTTAAAGATACTGCTCTGACCCTTCTTGGCACTGAGTGTACAAGTTCATGACAAATTTTCACATCTGTCCTGTTTAACTCCTGGAGGATGACCTCCTTGAATGCTCTGGTCTGTAATGGGGAGTTTTGCTCAGCTTGTCTCCACAGAATCCCCCACAGCGGCTCAAGAGTGTTAAGATTGAGTGAAATACATGTCCACTGAAGGATTTTCACCTTGGGAGAATGAATATCTTCATTGTCATGCTGAAAAAATGTCCAATAATGCAGGGAAAGAGGGGCTGGGAAGCATCTTCTGTTTCAAGTTTTTGCATTCCATCACACAGTAGTGTGTGAATTCATGACAGCACTGATAAAGCACAACTCCCCCACAACTTTAGCACTAATACATCCCTACTACCACTGAATGTCACTGTGGGTACCAAGCACTTCTCACTGTACTCCTCCTCTAGCAACACCAGAACATTTTGGATGCTTTTGGATCCGAAATGATTGATTTGGTCTCTTGAGACCAGAGTATGGATACCCAGAAGTCTCTATTTTGTAAATATAGGCCTTGGAAGAGGTTAAATGAGTTTATTTTGCTTTGGCTACAGTAGGCAATTCTAGTGGTGACAACAACCACGCATGTCACGTCTGCAGGCTGCGTCATACTCTGTGAGATAAAGCGTCACTTTTTTCATAGCTTTTGCCGGCTCTGGGACACTTGCATGCTATTCCTCCTGCTCTTTTTCTAGCAAAAATTCACTAAATGAAAACTTAAAGTGAAGACGTGATTATTTCAGGAGCCTTGTCACAAGTCCATTGTTTTTGAATGTTGGTGCTACTTCCGCTATATTTTCACACTTAAAACAATAATTTGGTATTCCTCTTGTAACACTGTCCTCTTTTATGCTAAGAAATAAGTCACCTGGCAGTTCTCTCCCAAGTGGTTCCACTGCTGCCAGCATTAAATCTGAGTATGATTCAGTGCGCTATATAACACTTTTAATGGTCAGGAAATTACTTGTCTTTAACAGTTTTGGTTCAATACACTTACCTGTTGATCAAAAATAGCCTTAAACCTATATACATTTTTTTTTTAGTTTTATTTAGTAATTTTCAGGAGGGTGTACTCATTTTTGCAACACAACATTTTATCACTTTGATAAGAAAATCTTATTTTGCTGAATAACTTTGACATTCTTCTTTGGTAATTGATCATGCAGGCTTGTTGGAACATTAATATCTCCAAGGAACCCCAACATGTCATCTAAGTAAAGAGTAATTGCTGATTTTGTTGAGTTTTAGAGGGGGTGTACTCATTTATGCTGTGCACTGTATATACAGGTTAGAAGAATGTCATATGAATAAACTGATAGGATGATGAAGAATTTTGACATACGAAGTCGATTTAAGGATCTTGTCAGACTCACCACTGGAATAGAGGCATAGCTGGTTTCTGGAGGAAATGTGAAAACTGTCGCTGTGGTGACAGGACTGCTTGGTGGAGGAGTAACAATGAGTCCTGTTGTGCAAATGTGAACCTAAAAGAAGACAAATAAGAAGAAATGACAAGTTAATTAACCTTTCCTGAGCCACTTCCACTCCTGTATCATCTGGCAAGTGGAAGCACGTTATGAGACAGAGAAATTCTGCTTAAGGGATGACACAGAAAGCCATACAACCGAGAGAAATTTGGGCAGATAGCTACACACATATGACTTCTGTTTAGACAAACAAACTTTAATGCAACAAGACATCTTTAGAGCCATATGTCAGTCTACATTTGTTGTTCATGCCTGAAATCAGTCCAGCTAAAGAACAACATTGACGGCCTTAAAATGTCATGACCAAAGAGAACTTGCCTTTGGTAAACTTAGTCAAGTGTCAAAATGACCTTTATTCTGGTCAGCTGGGAGTACATGAGTGTGCAAACTGATTAATAATTGGTTGTTATTGCTATTTAGTTAACAGATAAACACAGCCGTTAAAACGGTTGGGGTCAGCCTTGCTAAGCATAAGCATAAGAGAAGCAAAAGAGAAAAAAATCTAACCAACCCCAAATGTTTGAAGGGTAGTGTAAAAGTCTAAAAGCTAGTGTAAACTAAAAGCTGCTCTGAGAATATCAACTGAAATAGACTGTAAATTGCATTTCTTGTGTTAAATTATTAGAACAATAAGTAAAAAACTCAGGAACACTGAGGCCATAAAATCCCATCCTGTCTTTTTGAATGGTTCAATAACAGGACTGACTCATACTGTCAGTAAAACAAGTCATGTGCTTAATCATTTTTGTATAGCACATGTATAGTCTAGTTTGTATAGCAGATTCTTAAAAGTGACATGTACTTGAATTTCTCCCTGTCTGGAGTGATCAACCACATGGCATGCTTCCATAACCAGGTTGCATCCTTCCTCTATCCTTTCAGAGTATCTAGCTATTTTAGTTTTCCTTTATGACTAACAAGAGGTCATAAATCAGGAATAAAAACTGGAGCTTTACTTTGTCAGAAAACATTAATAGCACATGGACAGACCACCTAGGGCAAACACAAGTGTGGGTGGTGTACCTTGTGTACATTATATTAAATCCTCAGATGTTGGGATCACAGGGCTTCATACAAAAACTACAGAAATAAATACACTTTCAGGAGAAACCGAACCTCTGAGAGACACTACAAACAAGCCAGAATCGAACTGATTTTTAGGTTCAAAGTGACGCGCTGTAGAAATTGTCTGTGTTGTGACATTCAATATCTGGATCAGGTCCTGAGCGAGTGATGTGCTCTTTTTGAGTGAAAACATTTCACCTGTGCTTCAGCAAATCAGACACAAGTGTCTTCAGACAGACATTCCATTAAAAAGAATAATAATAAAAAAAATAAAAAATCCACACCTTACTTCTAAAAGTAGCTAGAGAGAGCTCAAAATAGTCCTCATCAGAAAATAGACATGGACATAATTATACAGAAATGATAGCATCCGTAATTTACTTTTAAGTTCGATTCAATTTCCTGTTCTCTCCTTCTCTCTGTGCCTGAGGGAAATGCAACTCTTCTGCATATTGTATGACTGTCCTGGGGTGGCATTTGTCATTAATGACATTACTTTTTTCAACGCTCTTCACCTCAGGTCCAGATTTAGATCTGTACTTCTCACTTCATGACCTGAATGTCCCAGAGCCAATAAGCCCAAACAACAGGCTTCTCCAGCTTAGACTCTGCTAAATTCATTACAGGTAATGAAACAGGCATGAGAAAAGGCCAAACCATTTACAATCTGAAGAACTGACAGCTCTCCACACTAAATAAAGAGGGACTGTTGTGTGTGTGCATATGCAAAGAGTTTTAAGACACTTAAAGTTGGAATGATACTAAAGTAGCGACAGATCTTTTTTCCATACTTTCACATATAACCAAGTGAAACAGATTATCGCAAAGTAGATTCTATCCATACAGGAGGGACTTGAGACTTGGTTTCATCTAACATTTCTATCCAAACGATTGAAGAACTTCAGCATACGCCACCAGAGAGACGTCATTTTACTGGAAGATTTGAGTTATGATTCAAAATTACAAGGTTAAAAAATTGTAATATATTTAGAAAATAGGACAAACTTTAAGAAACTAACATTTCTCATGAACTAACTTTAGCAGAAAGTGTTTGGTTTTTTTTTGTGCCAAAATTTTAAACAGTATTTTTTCTGCATGAGCGTGTTAACCTGGGAGCTAAAACTGAATGTTTTCTCCACAGAGATCTCAGAAAGAGTAAGTGCTGGAGGAGTGTGTTGAAGTACACGTGAATTTGTGTGTGTGTGTGTGTGTGTCTGTGCAAAGAGCATATCTCCCTGCCACAGGCCCGCTCAGCTTCAGGGTACATCACCTCTCAAGTCGCACCCTACAGGTTTGATTGTACAAGGTACTGAGTGAGTCAATGTGTGGGATATGAACATACTGGAGGGCACACAATCTCTCACAAATGCTGTGTTAATCTTGTTGACACACCACTTCCTGCAGGTGAGAATGACATCAGCGTTTGCCAATTGGATAAAATAAGCCAACAGCTGGATGATAGTCACAGCTGCGTGCAGGCCTTTCCAGGCAGCGTTTCCACAACGCTGAAATCATGCACATTTCCTTTGCCAAATACTTTTTTCTTACAAGAACAGTATTGTAATTCAACCCCCGAATTCACACAAGATTAGTTCACACTAACAAAAACTCACAAAAATGAAAACTTTACTTACTCTAATGTGACTTTCTTTAGATATTGTGAAGAATGTTGGGAATCAAACAACAATGGCTTAATCTATCTTTAATGTTCCACAGAAGACAGAAAGCCACACAACATGAGCGTGTTGATAAAAAAAATGTATATATATTTTAAAACTCTTTAAGGGTTTGACAAATCTGGACATCAGGTATGTAATACTTGTACTATTTTTCATGCTTAATTCATAACTGAAATGTACAAAAAACATTAATTAATTTTTAAAAAAATCCACAGCACCAAAATCCAAGACTTTCATTTTTGCTGACCTTTTCAAGTGTGCTCAAATGAATGTGTGATATATTTTATTTGATAACTTCATTCCTACATCTGCCACTGTCAGTCTTGGGATTTTGTAGGTCAATGTCTCATCAAACTGTGATTTATCTGTCAAGGGTGACTTTCAAACTTTTTCTATTATAGCTTATGAAATACAAGTCGCAGCTTTAAGATCTACATCAATAACGGGAACATATTTGAATTTTGTTCTGTGATTTTTTTTTTAAGATAGAAACTTGGAGGGTATGTCTGAAAGCTAAAGAGAACATTGCTGCTGTCGTTTTCTGCCACTAGTGACAACCGCAATGACCACTCAGCAAAACATTAAAACACACACTAACGAAATGAAAACTCCTGTTCGGTAATTAGAGACGCATCCCTGCTGTGTTTCATAAAGCAGTTGGAACAAAATCAGCCGTGGCAAAAAGCGCCAATGCTTCTTACTCTCTTTTTCATCACTTTAAACATCCTCATCTTTCCAAATGGCCACTTTCTCTCAGTTTTTCCTTTCTTTCTTTCCCTCAAACCAGAAATATATGAGAAAGCAATAAGTCTGTGGTTCATATATTCCAAATGTGTCACAAAAATCATGTAAATTGATACATCACTCTCATAACTGGGCATAACTGCTACCACACAGGAGGGGGATCACTTTACAGGCTCAAACAGGCTTTTATGAGATCTGGAGTGTCTGAATAATTATTAGCGCTAAACGCCTAGATAGGAATGTTAAAAAGAGCGTGAGAGAGAAAACGTGGGCATGCAAGAGAGGGACAAAAAGGGAGCGAGAAAGAGAGAGATAGTGTCTATATTCATAGTACTAGATGACATAAAAACAACAGATCAGTTGTCATTGTGATTTGCTGTTGTTCGGTTGCCTGACAACATTACTGGTGAAAAAAAAAAGAAAAAAAAAAGACGACTGCAAGTGTGACAGGGGAAAAAATAAATGAAACAATATGCTGCAGTATGAAAAAAGTGAAGAAAAAACTGGGACAAAAAAGAGCCCAATTATAGACTCATAAATAGACTGCAGATGATAAATATTCTGGTTACGGATGCAGGAAATGGACTGGTGTCTTGTGTAAATATACTTACTAGGTGTGAGTACAAAACACTGTGCTGGTTTCATATTAACACACGATGACGAATTCTGTTGCTTGAGAAACTGTCTCACGTTCTTAAAGCGTTAACACATGTTCGCTAAAGCCACTACACATGCTTCCTCATTCCATCTGCACCAAGTATTCACTCTCATAAAACACTGTATCGGGGTCAGCTTTCACAACACCCCGTCTCAACCGCTCCTTTATGAACACAAAAATGGATCCAAGAGCACACAGACAGGCCGAAACTAAGACGACAGAGGTATAATGTGTCTTCTGTTGTGTTTTGTCCCACAGAAGAGGACTCCAGAGAGGTTCTTGGGCAGGTGACGACATTAATGGAACAAACATCATGGAGAAAATTTTTTTCCAGTTAGCTGTGTGCAAATTCACATGCAAAGGAAGTCTAATACTGACATGAGAAGTGTGGAGATATCAGTTCAACAATGAGAGAATTTCTTACACTTCTGGTTGCTTCTTCGACAGTTTCAGGTCACAGCAACTAGGGGTGCAAGGCCTCTTTAAAATACTTCTTGTGTTTGTATACTGCCACAAACATTACCATTTATGTGCCAAAATAAAATATTAACTAAGTCTCTTATACTCACCAGGACTGCATTTATTTGATTAAAAAGAATGATTTTATATTTGAATACAATTTAAATTTAAATTGAAGATGAAATTTAATAGGTTTATAATAAAATGTATTCCTGTGACGGCAAAGCTGAATTTTCAGCATCATTACTCTAGTCTCCAGCGTCACATGATCCTTCAGAAATGATTCTAATATGCTGATTTGGTGCTCAAGAAACATTTCTTATTATTATCATGTTGAAAACAGTTGTGCTGCTTAATATTTTTGTGGAAACTTATCGTTTTTCAGGATTATTTGATGAATAAAAAGCTTAAAAGATTAGAATTTATTTCAAATAGAATTTTTTTAGATTTTACATAAATCCTTGCTGAATACAAAGAAAAGAGAAAAGAAAATCTTACGACAATCTTTTCAGTTGAAGTATATGTTCTTGCAGCGACAAGGTTTAATTAGGTGATTTTTGTCTTTTCCTTTTCAATGAAACAGCATTTTTTTTGTGAATACAATAGAAATATTTTATGTAAGGGCCTAAAGTGAAATGACTACAGTAACTGAACAAGCTAATCATTTAATAGTAGTTTTGAATTGTTTAACTGAAATTGACAGCGCTACCACATGAAGTCATTTATGAACGTTTTTTGATGTTCGTAATTCAAAGTATCATTTTAAATATCTAGACTTTGCTATTTTACGGATGCCAAAAAAGACTCAAATTTACCACAAAGGCATCAAAGCCAAAAATGGAACATGCTAGGCCATAGATTTGACTAGCTTTCACATTTTAAGTGAAAAGCAGTGGTTTTAGTATTTTAGTAGTTAGTTTTATTCTTTCTTTTTCATTTCATCCTCAGCAGAACAACCTGACACTCAGTGAGTCCTAAAATTTTTAAAACAAAAATCAAAATGAGTGTAAAGCAGAGGGGGAAAAGTCACATTCCTGGAAGTTCCTTAGAGCCCCCTCCACACCAGAACATCCGCATGAAATGACATGCCTGTCTAGCATCTCCTTAGAGACCGCACTGCTCTGCAACCAGTGGAACAGCTGTGAGTGACTGTCATTCCAGGGTTGCTGCAGTAACCTCTGTGAGCGAGTGGAGGGGGGAGTGTTTGATGTGGTGGAGCGCTGTCATGCACCAGTGGTCTCAAACGCTCGGACAGCATGTTGGGCTGTGTGGAATGAGAGAGAGTAACTGCTGACAGAACAGGAGAGAACAGTAAGCTGGTGTGGACAAGCATCAGATCTCTGGAGTGTGGGCAGGATGTCTGACATGATGCTCACTTTCTTTCCCTTCAAGCTACCATTTGCAGTTGTTTGATGAATTTCACCATTAGGCATTTAACTACTGTTGCGCACTCCCTCTATTTCACTATCCGATAAACATTATTGTCAGCTGAAGTGATCTTACTAAAGCAACACACAAAAAATGGGGACATACCGCCTTCTTTGAATAGTACAACAAATTTCTCTGAGACTCAACATGTTTGGAAATCACACAATCTGTTACTGTTTCATCACTCAGTATACAGTCTCTCTGTCACTACACTAACTTGATTTGAATAGATCAAGATCAAGTAACTGCCACAGTCACACTATAGTAAAATTAGGCAAGACATTGAATATTCATGTTATACTTGTGATTATTACGGTGGAGATATAAAATAAAGCAACATTATAAACACATTTTTACTTTATAGTCCACCATTAAGCTTCCTGAAGACATATGTGACCTTGGACCACAAAACCAGTCTTAAGTGTCAATTTTTCGAAATTGAGATTTATACATCATCTGAAAGCTGAACAAATAAGCTTTCCATTGATGTATGGTTTGTTAGGATAGGGCAATATTTGGCCGAGATACAACTATTTGAAAATCTGGAATCTGAGGGTGCAAAAAAATCAAAATATTGAGAAAAATCACCTTTAAATTTGTCTAAATGAAGTTCTTAGCAATGCATATTACTAATCAAAAATTAAGTTTTAATATATTTACGGTAGGAAATTTACAAAATATCTACATGGAACATGATCTTTACTTACTATCCTAATGATTTTTGGAATAAAAGAAAAATGGATAATTTTGACCCAAACAATGTATTTTTGCCTATTGCTACAAATATACCCCAGCAACTTAAGACTGGTTTTGTGGTCCAGGGTCACATATATTTATATATATTATTATGGTGGTACCTAATAAACAATGGCTAAATGAGTACATTTGAAAACAGCATTCAAATTAGCCTATCAAGACAAACTTCTCCAAGTACATGAGAAAGCCTTGTTTTAGGTGATCATGTAACATATACTTTGAGACTGAACTTCAAGAAATCTCTAAGGGAAATTAAGGCATTAGTGGGAGTCTGATTTGAGTCTGACTTTCTTCTTTCCTCAGTCTATCTTTAAATACATCTGTGCAGATCCTGCTGTACGGAGTGTGTGTGCGCGAGTGCATGTGAACTTATCAGGCTGTGTAACCATGGCCACAGCTGAGAAGCTCATTGTCAGTGAGAAATGATGTCCTTACCACCACTCAGTATGAGAACTAATCTATATATAACATGGAGAGAGAAAAAGTGGATGAGGAACAGAACATTTAGAGGTCAGCCACCATCATGCTGAAATAATCATCATCTTCCTCTCCTTATGGATGATCTTTTCCCCATCACCAAATCTCTCTAACGTCACAAGGCTGCATAGTGTGCTCTGAAATGCTGCATGAGTGTCAATCCATTAATCATCTCTCACCTGTGAAGGTGCGCTGGAGGACAGGCCTCCGCTGAGCTCTCCGATCCGGGCCGCTGCTGTGGGGTTGGAGGAGCTGATCAGAACCGGGCCGCTGATCTCCATGGAGTGTCTCTGAGGTGGAGGGGCCAGGCAGGGCTTATGGGACATAGTCAGAGAGGTGAAGGAGTGCCGCTTCTTACTGTTCTTCTTCTCTCCAGTGGCTTTCTGGGAGCCGTTAGCCTGGGGGCCCGAGGAAGAGGATGATGGCCCTTCACTGCAGTCTCCTCCACTTTCAGATGGCTTGTCCAGTTCTATAAGCTGTCGTGCTGCACTGTTAAACTGAAAGAGGAAGTATGGAAATAATACTTTATGCCACATACTATTACTACTGTATCTAATTTTAGACTTCTGGAAATGTTGCGAGCCAGATTCGAACCCACAATGCCCATTTAAGAACTCAATATACCATGTGAATGAACTGCTAGGCCATATTTTGCACTATCTTTAAATGTAATCTAACAAGGCATGATGTACTTGTAGAGAATGAAAGAAGCAGGAGTACACACAGAAAGTAACAAATCTTTAAATCAACAAACTGAAAAAGATCTACATAACTATTTAGTTGACTTAATCAGAGAGTACTGGATCTGCATAATCTAAATGTGGCTATATGCACCATCCACAACAACAACAACAAAAAAGTGTCGAGCAAGAAGAGATGAGTAAAAAGTGACGGTAGAGTTCAAAGACTCAGCGTACAGTATGTGGGGCGGTGGGTGTGACGGGACTGCAGGCCATGTCTGATTTCATGTGAAACTGAAATCAAAGGCAGACGAGCAGTGAGTCTCCAGCTAATGACAGAGCAACACCCATCACCCCGAGCAACCGCCTCACTTTCTACACAAATGAGAGCAGCCGATCAAATGATGAACCCTACACAGATTACACCTAAACACGCACTGATCTAGGTCACGATGAGGACTGATTGAATTCTGCGATAGATACTGAATACAGGTGTAGAGTGCTTAGGTGCAGTCTTACAATGCATGCATTTATTCATATGTTATATGATTTGTTCAAGTATTAATAAATTAAACAATATGAGATACAATGCCAAGAACATTGGCAAAGTACACTGACAAGAAATTAGACCATGTTAAAAAAAGATGTTGGATGAGCACCAGTCAAATCCTCAAACATTTGACTAGCAGAGCAAACAATACTAGATCTACAGCAAATCCTAGAATTAAAACGATCTGTAGCTTCATATGATTCACCTAAGATGAGTGGTAATAAAATGTAATATTACTTCAAGATCAGCTCATCATAATCCCAGTGATGCCCTTGCAAACTCAGTAAACAGTAAATAGTGCATAGGTGACAGCTACAAAGAAAGACACGTGCCTGATTCCATTTCCAAGACACTCTATGAAAACATATAAATTTATGGTGGCAGAAGGTGACACGAGAACAGAAAAACCTTTCCCTCCCGTTACTCTCTTTCAAGTACCTGAGTGAATGTTACTTTTGATGTCACCGGTATCAGAGATTACTTTCTCAAAAGCATTAATTTGGAAAAAGTCTGGTTTAGTGAAAATTGCCAGGACTTTTGTGTAAGCTCAAAGCCTCCGCCCCTCTCATCCCTCGCTCTCTTGCTCTGCGTGAGAGAGATGCTATTCAAGCAGCACCATTCTGACAGAAGCTATTTTTGAATGTCTTTTGATGGTTATTTTTTCCCACAGGTTAGACACGTGGCTGGTGGAGAGCTCACGCTGGCTCTGCCAGGGTTCATAAAGGTTTTTGCCTATGTTTATGGGAGGAGGGACATGAGGTGTTGTGTGATGTGAGCTGCTGCAACACGTGAAGTTGGCTATGATAATTGTACCTAAGCTTGCTTGAGGTTGAGTGATTCAAGAGAGCAGTGTTTAAAGACAAGGCTGTTCATGTTTTGAAATGACAAATTAAAAGGCCGATGAGGTTTTAATACATCTCAAATAATTAGCAACAATTTGAGGGATCTCTGAGACTTTTAAGAGATGTACGTTTCAACAAGAACAGAAACAAAGACATGGTGGGGGTGAAAGACAGGCCAAATGAGTAGGACGTGACAACAACAAAAATGGCAACAAAGGATAGTAAACTCTTAAAAGGCTGAAGAATATTTTATAAGGTTTCCAGTGAAATTCTAAATATAAAACATTAAACTTGAAAACATCAGGGAACAATGACAGTTTTAAATGCACTGATATGACTCACCTCTACATACGATATGGGGAAGATGCCAATCTTATCTCCCAGCATGCCTTCCGCCCAGTTCTCATCCACACGACGAATCACAGTAAGAATATCATCCTGAGGGCAGACAGAAAAAAACAGGTCCCTTGTTATTCAGCAAAAAGCCCTCACAGCAAGTTGTTAAAAAGTTTATAAAAATCGTGCAACTCGAAGGCATCAATGAAAGCCAGGCATTTGTTTTTTTTTTTAAATAAAAATCTATCCAAAACAAATGGCTCGAGGGGGATCAACACTTAAGTTGCAAACAGAAGAAAATGTTTTCCCATTTTCCAATTTCTCCAACATTAAAACAGTGCTGTTAGCTCTCCCCAAAATTATTCACCCCCACGTCTTTCCAAACCTGTATTATTTTAATTTTAAGCGAAAAATACAAAAAAGAAATTATGCCTCTTTTTCCATGCAAATTAAGTGATCATGGGGTGGATCTAAAAAAAGGCTGCAAAAATGTTCATTGTTAGTTTAGGACACCCAATGCATTAAGTGTATTACAATTTGTTTTTCAACTTGTAATTGGAAGAAGGTGTGTTTGAATGAGTAAAGAGTAAAGATGAAGGTTGAAGTCTGTACTGTGAGTAGATTTCCAGCACCTTTGAAAACGGCAAGCAGTCCTTGTCAGCCTCCTTGTCTTTCAGCTCAAAGTCATACAGGGCCTTGCATTGAGGGGGCGGCTGTGGGAGAGGTTTGATGACCTGGACAAAGTTGGTTGGGAAGAATCCATGGACTCCGCCCATCTCTCCATGGTACCAGTTTTCATCCACCTGCCGGCGCAAGATGATGATGTCACCCTTGCTGAACTTGAGATCTCCGGGTTCTTTGCCATCATAGTTGTATAAAGCCTTGGCACAAGGTAGCTGAGGAACTCCCTGCAGGAAAGAGAAAAAGAAGTGGAGGATTACTAAAAGTGGGAGCCCAGGGTTTCCAAAGCAACTTGGATTCATGGATAATGCAAGATCAGCACTCAAAAGCACATTCATTTTTCAAACTCATAGGACAGGCGAAGGGTGACCGTGATAACCACAGCCAGCTTTCATAGAGCGTGACCATGTGTGGAGTGGAGGAGGGCGTTAAGTGTAAAGTGAAGGCAGAGATTCTATAATAAACCCTTTGCTGCAAGGTTTTTTAAAACCTATACACTGCTATCTTTGGAGCCTATCACATACTATCCATAACATGGACATCTGCAGAATGAAAAGAAACAAACGACCACATATATACAGTCTTCGCTCAGCTATACAGCACAGAACGCTATCACATAAGCTCACTGCTAGCTTTTGTGCTGCATATGAGCAATCAGCCTGTCTGGCTTGTCTTTCAGCCTGACCTTGTTGGCTTGTCTCTGCGTTTGACTGTGCCGAGCTGCTTTTTCTGTCTGTCTTGCACCGTCTGTGTTGCCTAACTTACTGACTGCCTCCTTGTCTGACAAACCCAAAATGCTCTGGGATATGCCAATGGATTCACAATGTTGTGGGGCAAGCCTATTTATCAATGTGCGTGGAGTTTTATGGTGCAGAACCAGTCGTCTGGAACTGGTCAAAGCTCCTTTCAGGCCTGACAATGATCCACAGCCAGAGAGAGGGAGGAGGCAGCAGACGCAGTTCTGCTGGACTGAATGAGCCCTTTTCAGGCAAACTGTTCAAGAGAGGGGCCCTCTGTCCAAGAGAACCCCCCCACCACCCAGCATAAAGCCCCATGGGCTTCCTCCACTGTAGCATGCATCTCCTGCGCATAGTGAGGAGAATGATAATCACAACAAATGACAAAGAGAATCAGAATAACATTATAAAAGACTTGAAGGTATTGAAAAGGAAGGAAGGAGAGAAGATAGATGGGCGGTGGTGTGGACAGATAGGCAGGTAGGTAGGAATAAATTAAGGGAGGAAGAATAGAAGGAAGGTAGTTAGGAAGTAAGGAGGGTGGCTAGGTAGGTAGACAGGAAGGAAGCAAAGAAGGTGAGTAGGCAAACAGGTAGAGCAGAGGATTAAGTAGGTAGGTAGTAAGGAAATAAAGAAAGAAGGTGGGTAGGCAGATGGGATAGGGTAGGTAAGTAGGTAGGTAAGAATGAAGTGAAGGAGAGGAAGGAAGGTGGAAAGGAAGGAATATGGTTAGGTAGGTAGGCAGGTTGGAAATGAAGTTGGTTAGGTAGGCAGACATGAGGGAAGGTAGGTAATGAGACAGAAAAGGCGGCAGTTGGTAGATAGGAAGGAAGATAGGTAGGCAGTCAGATAAGTACGTAAGTAGGAGGGAAGGAACGAGGGAAGGAAGCAAGGAGGGAAGGAAGGAAGGAAGGAAGGAAGGAAGGAAGGAAAGAAAAGCAGATAGCATGTAGGTGGGCAGGTTTCTGGGTGGGCAGGGATGACGGAACAAAGGTAGAAATGTAAGTGGGTGGGTAAAAAGAACTTAGGAAGGAAGTAAAACAGGCAGGAAAGCAGGCAGAAAGAAAGGAAGGCAGGCAGGAAGAAAGGATGAATGAAAGAAAGAAAACATAGGAAACTGAAGAGAGAGAGACTGATGTGGTACTCCAGTCCAGAGGAGAATCAGACAGTGACTAAGCAGCACTCACCGCAGAGAGGACAGACGGCCAGCCAGACACTGAGACAACTAACTAGAGGGAAAACTGACCTTTCAGAAACCACATCCCTTTCTGAAACTTAAAAACAAACCAAACAGGAAATAAAGATGAACTTAAGAAATGTTATTTGCTCACAATTCTATGTAATTTGGGCCGACAGCTTTATTTGATGTAACGTAATGCTGTGCTCAAGTCCACGGACTCGAACAACTGTAAAAAAACAAAGCTCCATTCGTCTGTGCACCTCTGTGCTGTTTTCATCCCCCTTCTGTGGGCCTCTCTCAAAGGCAGCTGTCAGCAGATCTGCAGATTTACCCACTTTGCTCAGCTTAGAGCATGAAACAGACAGAAAGAGTGAGAGAGGAGGAAATACACGAAAGAACAAGGGATAAGATGGACGGATAAGAAATGAAAAAAAGAATAGGAGGGCAAGAAAGAAAAGGAGAAAGAAAGAAAGAAAAAGAGTTTGAACAAATGAATGTTAGGATGGCCGGTGTGTGTGTGTGTGTGTTTTTCCGGTCTAAGCCTTGCGTGTGAAAATGAAGGGCGCTAAAGATCGCTTGAACTGGACCGACATGAAAGAACCGCATTCAGGCTTTTATCCAGGCCAAACAGAGCACTGAAGGTGTGCGTGTGTATGCTTGCCCGTTTGTTAAGGTTACATGAACCTCACTGGTTCTATTTAAGAAAAAAAAGTGAGGCCACTCGTTGCCTTTGAGGCTTTCCAATCTCGAGACTCATCCTGCTCCAAGAACTCTTTCTTGGGACAAGAGGGATAAACACCAGTCTGTCTCCCTGAAGAATAAGACTGGATGAACCTGGATCAGAACTACACAATATTATACACTAATGCAAGACAGCTCTGAGCGTCCAACGGGCCTGAAATTACTCACTGCTGTGCAACTGCTCTAAATTTCTCTTACTGGAGGGAAAAACACCTTTATGTTGTTAAAATGCTCCCCAGTGCTGAAGCAAATGAGATTATAATGTAAACAAGATACCTAAAATTACCTAGTAACAAAATAAAAACCTCTGGTGGCTTTCAGGGAGTCTACACTGCAGGCATGCTGATCTATCCTCTCTAATTGCCAATTACAACTAATTTGGCATTTCGTAGATTCTTCCAGTGCCTTACAGTACAGTACAATTAACACCAGGATGGGGGAAAAGAAAAGACTCTCATGAATGCAAATGTTTCTCAAATCATTTGTAATTTTGCATTATAATAAATACCTGTTCACACTTTGGATAGTTCACCAAAAAATTTAAATTCTGTCATTTACCCACCCTCATGTTATTCCAAACCTACGTGAGTTTCTTTTGTTGAACACAAAAGAAGATATTCAGAGGAATATTGGAAACCAAACATTTGCTGGTAGCCACTGATTTCCAATGTATGGAAACAAATATTATGGAAGTCAATGGCTACCAGCAACCTGTTTGGTTACCAACATTTTTCAAAATATCTTCTTTTGTGTTCAACAGAAGAAAGAAACTCATACAGGTTTGGAACAACATGAGGGTGAGTAAATGACAGCAAAAAAAAAAAAAAAAAAAAAAGAAAAAAAAATATATATATTTTTTAGTGAACTATCCCTTTAAGTTTAGTGACTGAAATTAATCTTTTACTATGAACCAAAACCAAAATCAAAGTTTTCATTTAGCCAAAAACTGAGAATAAATTTTCTTGAATTTGAGTAATTGAACTCTGTATTCTAGAGTTTCGCGTTCACAGGTAGGGCTGGGTATCGTTCAAAAATTTTCGATACCGATACCTTGAGTTCGATACCAGTTCCTGAACGATACTTTTTCCGATACTTTTTCCTTAACAAGATTACATTATCTCAAAACACTTTGGTTTTATTTTTTTCAGCTTGTTGACATTGATACAGACTCAAAGACTCATCTCCTGAGACACTACACAAAGGAGCAAAATATATCCAACACAATAAATCAGTGCAAATAATTTTAATAAAGCTCAAATAGTTTTCAGTTTACACTAGTATTTGTTCGTTTTAAAACGCATAGCTCAGACAGAATCTTCATTTCTATTCATTTATTCTAGGTTGTTAAAGACTTCAAGAAATTGAAAATCTTTATCCACTTTCATAAGTGGGTGTTTTATTTTTTCACCATATGTTTTATTGTTATTAAATTATGTTGTCTAATTATTTGAATGCATAAAAACTACTTAGTTTGTTCAAATTTATTCTTAAAATAGCCTTATGAAATGTTTTATTTTTCCTCAGAAATTCTGTGTTCTGTATCTGGTTTTCAAATCAAGGCATAAAACATTAATTTCATTTATCTTTTAAATTATTGAAAATCAGACTTTATTTTGGCAAACAATTTTACTATTAAAATTAAAACATGGAAGAAATGTTGTGTGATCATTACTTTAAAAAAAACAAAACAAAGTTTTAATAATTTTAATAGTAGCCTAGTAGTAGCAGTATGTACATTCTGCTGAACAATAGTAATATATTTCTGCCGCAATGTCTTCCAAGTTAAACCGAACTTTTATTTTGACGGGTTGCCGTGAATACCTTTACAGTTATGTGTGTATATGATGACTCTAGTTTTACTCAAATCAAATGGTAAAATGCTCATGAAGTGACTCTCAGAGCAGTTCTGGAGGTGTTGTTCATGTGTTTATGTCCTCATTTAGTGAGACGGCAGACGCTGAAATCACTGCGAGCATCAAGCGCACTTCAGTCGAGTGTGTAGTCACCGCGCGATATAGAGAGCAGACTGATCCGTGTGCTTTCGAATCACCCTCGCGGATGTCAAACACTGACCAATCTGTGCCGCGTCGCTTCTAGTCAAACACACCTAGTGCTGCAGGCTTATTGCCTCACTGACGTTGATGAGATTAACCCCTTAGGCATCGAAATTTGGTACCGAACGACAAGACGTTTTTCGATACTCGGTGGTATCGAGGCAATTCGGTCGGTGCCTAAAAAGTATCGAACTCGATACCCAGCACTAGTTCACAGGTGATGAAACAGTCGTAGTACAGTACTTAGGCAATGAGATGCCTTGAATTGAATCTTGAATCAAAACTCCTTAAAATCATGAAGTGCAAAAAATAATTCTCACCTCTTCTTGGTTAAATGTCTTGCTCAAGGGCACACTGGTAAATTGTAAAACTATTCGTAATGATACATTTAATAAAAACTGAGAACAAAAACAAAACGAAATAAACAAGGGATTGGCTCTTAGATTCCATCACGCAATTTGGCTGACAGCGATGTTTGACGTTTCTTAGCGGAGTGGAACCTTCCTATAATCTGTCAAAGCGTGACAGCTAGATGTGCCTAATACAGCACTAATGAGAAATGTGTAATACAATACTAATGAGCTCTCCCAGTCACAGCCATCAATCACTATACAGGCTCTAATATCCACAAACATCCCTAACCATCTCTAAATCACTGTTAGAGACAAACTAATGTCTTATCACACAGGTCTTTAGCTCACTCAAAGACGACTCTTTCCAGTCGCCTCCCTCGTTTCTCGTCTTTTCAATTCACACCCATCTCATGTGTGACCCATCAGTGTCTAGATCATGTTTTGGACAGGTTGACAGGG
This sequence comes from Tor tambroides, assembly GCA_021397915.2. Taxonomy (NCBI): domain Eukaryota; kingdom Metazoa; phylum Chordata; class Actinopteri; order Cypriniformes; family Cyprinidae; genus Tor; species Tor tambroides. The sequence continues at coordinate 76,492 of JAFVLL020013089.1, read as the reverse complement.
CTCCAGACTAAAGAAACGACTAGGGACCCACTAAAAATTAAACAGTCAGGCGTCAAATAAAACTTTTACTTCATAAATATATGAAAATGTCTCATGACAAAGAAACATTTTAGTATTCTGACAACAATTTAAAGGGATAGTTCACCTAAAAATGAAAATTCTGTTATTAATTACTCACCCTCATGTCATTCCAAACCCCCGTTCATCTTCAGAACACAAATTAAGATATTTTTTAACGTAATCTGAGAGCTTTCTGACCCTGCGTAGATAGCAACACAACTGACATGTTCAAGGTCCAGAAATGTAGTAAGGACACTGATAAAATAGTCCATTTGTGTGCAAAGAAAACAAAAATAACGTATCAGATTATACGAACAACAAATCAGTAAACTGATTTAAGTCTCACAAACATTAAGTATCAGAGTAGTGGTTTCCTAGATCATTTCGAATCAGACATTACTGAAAAACGACTTTCATTTAACAATAATATTAAACTTAGTAACTGCTTTGAACAATTCACTGATCTGGTAATTAACGAGTGAGTTTGATAATCTTTTGTGAATCTTTATGATTGACTCACAAACAAGAACAGGTTAATAAGAGTCATTCACTTGCGAATCGACATGTCGAATCGAATCGTCCTGTTCATTGTTGTAATTTTTTTTATTTTAGTCGCGGTCTGCAGCCCTTGATAATTTATTAAAATAGTGCTAAGAGTCAACGCTAAAGGCAAATTACGATGAGAAAGTCATTAAAAAAAAGGTTACACCAGCTGGGGTGCAATAGGAAACAGACACTCCACACATTAACTGAATGAACCAGTGCGTGTTTGGAGTACGCAAAGGGTGCATTAAAACGCTCTCAGTGAACAGAAGAGCAGTGCAATGCTTCCCTGATGGTTTTTAAAAGAGCTGTTATAGGAGTCGGGGTGGGTGGGTCAGGCAGGAGACAGTCTGACCCCCATCTAGAATAATTTAGCTTAAGAAATCCCCCAACACACAGAGAGATGACAGGAAAAAGAGGACAACACCCAAGAGGCACAAGCAATCAAGCCCATCAGAGAGTAGTGCTTACCTCGCAACCGTAACGCACTCAGATTCACCAAATGGAGATGACGTAGGTTTATTGACAGGAGTTTGTGTGCGTGTGGCAGCCATGTTGTTTTCATTACATCTATATGAACTGAAATGGGCTGCTAATGACTCCGTTTATGACCACTGGGAAATGACCTGACCTGTCCCTCATCTGTGTCCTCTGCTAAAAATGGACTCCCACCTACAGCTGTTGCTGAAGCCTCATACTTCTTACCTCGAGAGTAACGTGCCTCCCTGCTGAAGCTTTAGTGGATAATTACTTTGTAAAGGATGACAGATCAGGTGTGGAGGATGCTGAGTGGGCATTAATGATCGAGGAAAGGAGGGAATTGATGCAGTCGATGCAGGGCTGAGGTCTGAATAACAAAACATCAGGTTTGACCAGGCAGTGGGAACAGATATTTGTCTATCGCTATCATTTGAACCCAATAAGAAGCAAAGGCTTATCAGACTGCAGCAAGATCTGGTTCAGGAACAAAAAGTACAGTGTCTATGTTAGACGAGAGAGAGAGAAGGAGGGAGGGAGGAAGGAAGAACAGTTAGAGAGCTAATCAGGTTATAGACATGTACTTGCTGTCCTGTCTTTCTACATTCAACCCTTGACCTTTATTATCCAGCAAATGAGCAGTGTGACTCCCATGGTCAAAAGTGAAATGGGGTAGTTAAGGTTTCCATGGCAACATCTGCAGAAGATCCACAGCTCTTTCTGTCACCCTCACAGCAGAACACAGAAATGAGAGGTGGGGAGGTGGCGAGATGCAGAAGTTTCATGGCAGGATGCTAGAAAACAACACTTGATTTGACACACACTGAGAGGGAAAATGGGAAAACACTTAAATAAATGGTATCTAAAAGCTTAATCCCCATTACAAAACAGATAAACTAGATTTTGACCTTTAATCCATCTCAAGTGGTAAAGTGAAGTTTGCTTGGCCATTTTTAACTTTCCTTTTTTGAGTGATTTATTATTTACAGGTGAGAAAATGTCAGGTTCCTAACTGGTCACAACTAGATACTCAACCCGAAAGTGAGGGTATTTAAAATAATAATAATAAAAAAAAAACAATTGCACAGACATACCTTCGCAGCTTCATAAAAAATTAGGGTAAGTCATTCTACATGTGCACTACCTAAGTACTCCTAAATCATTTAGGACTGAGACACAAATCCTTCTCATTGTAAACTGACCCTAAAAACTGGAACCCTGGCCAAGGAACAATAATGTGTAAAATATTTCTATATAGTCAAGTAAATGTGCTCTAGAGATCGGGTTAGTTCCAGGGAGCTCAAACTATCCTGAGTTGAGATATTAAAGTGTCCATAAATGTCTGTAAAATAATCAAAATTGTTGTGGGCCATGAGACAGAGAAGTAATAATAAAAAAACTGGTGGTTTTGGGTAATTAAAAAAAAAGAAAAGGAAAACAGGAAAAAAGAGAGGAAATTTTAAAATAGTCAATTCTCAATTTATTAATTAAAAAATAAAAATGTATGTAAACCTTTTAAAAAATAAAAAACAGACCTTAAAAACTGTTTATTAAATTAATGTTAAAAGATGTAGTTTGATGCAATGGTAAAATAACAATTGAATAAATCAGTGCTTATTCATCTTAATATTCATCTTACAATTCACCGAAAGTTCATTGTTTGCACGAAAGTGCATTTAAAAATGAGTTATTAATGTATGATTTTGTTGTTAGAATTAACATTTTAAACATTTATTTATTTTTTACTTTATTTAGGCCTACATTTTTATTTTTCAGTTAATAAAAAGATAATTGATTCCTTTTTATATCTAAGTGCTACTCCCAGTCCTTCATAGTTTTACACTGCTTTTCAACCCTTTAGACAGAAACACAAAACACACAAATGCAATCTTGTCAACAAGCTTGTTATTTTTATTTTATAGGATGCTGGAAAGAGTTGATTGCTTAAATTTACAGACATCACATTTTATCGTGACACAGCATGAATGCCTGTGAGATATTATCCCAACACCAATAAACCACAGAACAGAGGAAGAGAGAATCAAAAAAACAAGAGGCAAAGTAAAGCTCTGAAAACACTAGGCTAGCTGTCTGGACCCCAGATGTGCATCTGGACCACGATCACAGATGAACCTGAGCAGAATGGCTTTCTCCTGATCCCTCTTTCCCAGCCCTCTCCATTTACCTTCTACCTTCGTTAGGGTCATCCAGTCATACACTTGTGACTATTTAAAGTCATGTGACCATCCCACCTCATTACAACCTGCACCTGTTCCACAGTCAGCGACCTCTATAAAACCTCTGCATTTCACCTTGCCATGGGGAACCAAACTACACTTTAGGGGCTCATGGGAAGCACTGCCATTACAGCTCGATTGAATCAATCTGCCACAGACCGGTGTACAAAGTCTCACGGGAGTTGGAGTCCTTTCATGAGATCAAAGCTGCCCAGCCTAAATGTGTGGACAAATGAACCACGAAGCAGGCATGTGTAAAGCCCAATGTCAAAAACTAGAAGCAGAGGCCTATTTAAGAGGAGAAGAAAAGTCTTTCATTGAGTAAAACACTAAACATATGGGTGTACAGCAGAGACGTTGCTGAGGCTTTTCTGTAAGCTACAGATTAGTCATCAAAAAGAAAGTGTTTAAACATGGAGGGGGTCTGGGCTTTATAGTGGAATTATGGGAAAGGAGCATGTGGTTTTCATGAAGGATGTGCGTAACTCTGTGTATGTGTAACTCGCTGGGAAATAAACAAAGCAAATTTGTGCTGTTATTTTGTATGTGGCCACTTTTTCCTCTCACTGTGTGTGTGTACACTCGCCTGACCTCACTTACTACGGTAAAGACAGGTGGTTTGGGCTGTGCTGAGGATCACAGATTGTATATCTTAACACTGCATGGGTGGAATAACACAACTCTCAATCTCTAGGACTGGGGAAAAAAGGCCACACAGACAGGCAAGAACTTATTTAACATTCAGTTTTTAACTTCACCACATCTCCTTTTTTATTCATCTACCTGATTACATAAGCAGGTGCTTACGAATGAGAAGGCGCCATGTCAGAGAGCACTCAGAGGAAAAACACAAGGGTTTGCTAAAGTAGGGCTTCATCATGCAGAAAAGTTGAGACAATTTTAACTTTTGCTGCAGTACACTCAAAGGAATTCGTTGACCAATGGCAATTTCAGACAGGCAGGTTCAGTGCTTTCAGAAATCCAAATTACCATATTCCCCACTTGATTTCAAACTAACCCAACTCTATTTACAACCTTAAAAGGATCATGTGTGTCCCTGTCTATCAAACGCACCATCAGACCCCTTTCTAGTGCGTACATTTCCTTTTGAAGCAATGTATTTGTTTTTTTATGAAATTAATACTTTTATTCAGCAAGGATGCATTAAATTGATCAAAGTGACAAAAGGTTTCTATTTCAAATAAATGCTTTTTAAAACTTTCTATTCATCAAAAAATCCTGAAAAGCATCACATTTACCACAACAAATAACTATTTTCAACTGAGATAATGATAATGTTTGTGAGTACCAAATCAGCATATTACAATGATTTCTAAGGGGCCTGTGACACTGAAGACTGGAGTAATTGCTGCAAAAAAAAAATTCAGCTTTGCCATCACAGGAACAAATTCATTTTAAAATATATTAAAATAAAAAACACAGCTCTTTTAAATTATAATATTATTTCACAATATTGCCTGTTCTAACTGATGCCGTCAAATAGCTATGCCGACCACAAACTTCTGACGATAGTGTTCCTAAGATGCTATTTTTGCACATTTTTTGGATAGCATCTAGTATAAAGTGTAGATGTATATTGCTGAGACAACCTGCTGCATGTTTTGAACCTACAACCTTTTGCTCACGTGCCCAAACATTAACCACTAAGCCTCACAACCCCAATTCCATTGCCCACAATCACTGCAGTATTCTGCATCTCTCAACCACTCTTTTCTCTCTCTCTTTTTGTTTCTGTCCATCTCCACACACTCATGTTCTCTCTCCTTCTGTATCTCTCTCCTTACTTAGCTGACAACACTTCTGGTCTTTATGCACACACTCTCTCTTCACCGCAGCATGAAGCTGTTACGAATGCAGAAATAATGACGGAGGAAGCAGAGTGCTTGAAAGTCTGTGAAAGACATAATGCAAAGATGCGTATGTGTTTGTGTGTGTGCAAATTTGTGGCAAGACAGACTGAGTGAAAAGAAGGAAAGATATAGAGAAGTGATTAGCATCGGAGAGTGCACTCTTTTCTCTCTTTATCCCTCTCACCAAAACGAAAGCTTTTGGTGCGGACCAGAGTTTCTTTGAGTTGGTGTGAAAATGGCCTGAAAAGATGTCTAGGGTACATTTCTCTGGTATGTTTTACAGTTGGAATGAACGCAATCGGTTGTAAAAAGCTACTGATGACATATAATTTGCATCTTTCATGCTCCTGGTCACACTCATATAAACACATTTCCCAAAGCGTTTTATCTCAGAATAAATTGTCTTCCAAGAGCAGCTCTCATTTTTTGCATCTCTTGCATCGGCGGCAGGCAAATGAAAGCGCTGTTCTGTGCATGCAAGTTTTGCTGGAAAATCCAATGTGACAAAAACATGAATAAAACAACTTCTCGGTTCTCAGCCGTTTGGACGAAGCAACCAAACGAAACATGAAAAAAGCCTCTGGATGGGATGTTTTTCCGCCTGTGCTCCGTTTTTCCATCTATTCCTGCCAGTTCTCCCAATCCATGCAATTCATCTCTCCTTTTCATACAGCTTTCCCTCAGAGACACAAACCCCCTCTCTATCTCTCACATGTCAAATCTCTCACCTAACTGTCAAGGCTTCGTTTCATTGGCCGGTATATGGAAGCACATTGGACCCAGAATGCAAAGCTCTGCAAGCTAGGTGACGATACAGCTAGAGCTCGGCTCAATGTTAACAAGAAACAAGCCGACCACCTGCTCTCATCTCTTCAAACAAACCCGAATAAGTCTGGATAACAGAAAATCCTGTTAAAAGTGTGCAACAGAGAGTAGTAACTTGGCCTGTAATATCTCCTAAATCTCTTTCAGAACCTGGTATAAAGTTTAAGTAGAGCAAAGTTACTTGGTTACATGGTCACATATCATATCGCACTTCCATATTCACCACAAACATTCAGCTATTAGAGAAAGAAAAAAACAAGAACAACAAGGAAAAACAGTGGGCTGGCTGCCATGGTGACAGGAAAAGGTATAATGTAATTTGGCATAGTTAGAGGGGGAGGAGCCTGATAGAATGAGACTAATGGGGTTAGCGTAGCAAGCTTTATTAAAGTGCTAAACACACGCTTGCACTTTAGTGCCAACAGCCAACGCTGAAGCTGTTCCAGGCCGAGTTCCACGGGCCCGATTAGCACAACATTCAGAACCGATTCCTGCAGCTTCACGCCCACCCACAGAGCTGCCTCCCTAATCCACTTCAGTGTTACAGTCACACAACCACCACTTAATCACACTATCAGCTGAAAGATAGATAGAGATGAAAAAAGAAGAGCAAGGACAGAAGCAAATAAGAGTCAGACAAAGAGCGAAAGAGTATAAGAAAGAGTGAAAACTGGTAAACAGATGTGAAAAAGCAAAAAAAATTTAAAAACAATGAAATATAAAGCAAAATAAATGCAAAAAAGAAAGCAAGAACGAAATAGTGAAAGAAAAAGCAAGCGTAAAAAAATGAATAAACAAAAAATAAATAAAAGGATACAGTGAAAAGGGAAAAAGCAAAAGAAACACAATAAGAGCAAAAAAGAAAAATGTGCAAAAAAAAAAAAAAAGACCACAAGAAAAATATGAGCAAAAATAGAACAAAAGGGTAAAATAAAAAGCAAAAATGAGTAAGAATGAAACAGTACAGTAAGTGCAAGAAAAATGGCAAAAGTAAGAGAGAAGAAAGAAAACTGATTGAAAGAAGGAAAGAATGAACGGGAAAGAGCGAAAGAAAAATGGTCAATAAAGGAATCAAAAAAGTAAAATAAAGAGCAAAAGAAAGGCAAGAGCACAAGGAAGAACACCAGAAAGTATAAACACATGAAAAAAAAACTGAGAAAAGAAAAGAAAAAGAAAAGAAAAAACCAAAGGACAGGAAAAAACAAAACAAATGAAGCAAGAAAGAGCAAAAAAGTGTTGAAAAGGGTAAAGCGGGACATGAGTGAAGGAAGGAAGAAAACTAAGCAGGACAAATGAAGCAGAAGGGAGGTTAAAGAAACGTCACTCAAGGGACAAATGCAGATGAACTGAGATGTAGAGCCCCTGAGGATCCCAACAAAACTTTTACAGCCACAGAGGAGCGTGTGACACAAAACAGAGGGACAGAAAAAATCCATAAGACACAAAACACAATCTCAAAGGAGCTGCCTCAGTTTGACCTGAGAATCTCACATCACAACCACTGCTCAATATTACAGAACCAGAGAGACGTGATGCAACACAAATCTCACACACACCACAAGATCGGAGCACTGTTGTTTAATAAAACTTCTCATTTGAAATAATCACCATAATCATACAGCACAATGTAATTAAGCTTATTTTTATTTATAAAACAAAAAGCCTATTCAGAATTGGTATATATTAAATATATTTGGAATGTAGTTCATATAGTTCAGTGGGGGATTCCCTTTTTTTTCTTTTTTTGTCAGATGAAGCCCTGAAATATTTACTTGAAGTAACCCTTGAGAATATTTTCATAAGCACATTTGCAGTTTCCTGGTTCTCTGATGTTGGTCAATTTATTATTTATTTAGAAACATTTATTTATTTCAGCCTTTTTTTGTGGCCTTTTTTGCCCTCTGGACAGTATAGAGAGCAAACAGAAAGCAAAGTCGGAGAGAGAGAGCAAGGACTCAAAACTCGGGTCCCCAAAGCTCAACTATATGTTACATAAAGTATATGTCAGAGCACTGCTCAAAAGGCTATCATATCCAACTACATTATTATGATTTAAATAATTAGTTGTTTCCTTCTTTCCTGCAGTTCCTTTACAAACTCATCCTGAAAGGATATAGATATAGGGAGGAGGAAGGGAATGTTTGGACACACACAACCACTGGAACTTCTCAACTATGTTCAGCTTATTCTTTTGAGTAGGGGTCAAAGGTCAAACCAAAAAAGAGCCCAATCAATCAACATGAGGCAGAAGAACTGTCAATCAATCACACTTAGCCATCAGCATCAAGACTGAGGGAGCATCTCAAAAACTAAACACGCCTCCAACAATCAAACTCCTCAAATAGAGCTCTTATTTATAGACCATTTAAACTACAGATCAAAATCAAAACAGACACACAAATGGTGTGATAAAGCGAATCAGAGTCATGAGACCACACACGGTGATGTGTAGATTTGTGTGTGTTGTTCAGTCCAGGTGGGCCATCGCAGGTGTGACAGATTTACTATAAACAGCAGCACCAAAAGAAAACATTACAAACACACAAACACAGCTGTCAGGAGAGCTCAGGTGTCTTACACATATGCCACACATCACACACACACACACACACACAGAGAGAGAGAGAGAGTGGCGTGATGATATATGGATTGGTTAGCGCTTATTGATTGGTGAATAATGACCAGATGTGACTCAGCTGGGAAAGATGCAGATGGCAGCAATGAACGCAAGAAAGCATGTGTGTGCGTGGAGCAGATGTTAATATCACCAAATGAAATATTCAAGTCTAGTCTCAGCCTCATATAACAAACTTACAGATTGAGATTCCAAGTTTATGCAACTTTTGAGAGTAAGGGCATTAATAAGACCTCCCGAAAACATCTTTATACGATACTGATAGTAATTCTTAAATATGTAAATATTAGTAGAGATCAAAATTAGAGAACAATTTCCTAAATTTAGAGGTCAATGATTAGACCTATTTGAAGTTATCCTAACAGGAGTAAAAGTGCAGTTTTTAAAGCATATTTTCATGAGTTAAATATATTCTGAAGCACTATAAAAACTTAAATGAGATATTTGAAAAAGTACACTGATTAAAATGAGAACAGTTTTAGATACCTCCCAGTTATTGGTGTTAATCTGCCACCTCACGCTAATTTCCTTCATTATCTGACAAACCTTATCTAACTGGCAGCCTAACTTTCCAGTTTGCGCTGACTTTGCAAGACAGTGAGCCAATCTCAAAGTGACTGAAACCCTCCGACAGCAGGTTGTCCAGATGAAGGCCACTAGTAGCCAGAGCAAGAGAAGTTTGTCATTCCAAATCTGTGATTTCTAGAATATTGTTATTCAAGTCCCCTAAAAAGGCTGGTCGTCCACGAAAGACAAATGCATGAGGACAGGATAATGCGGAGAATCTCAATGGGCAATCGGTTCAACACTGCAGCTAGAACTGCTCGTCAGTTCAGCAACGGACAAGGGCAAGGACCTATCTCGGCAAACAGTGTCTCAACATTTAAGAGAAGTCGGACTGAAAGCCCACACTGCAGTGTCCAAACCTCTCATCAACAGAAAGAATCAAAAAGCTAGACTAACCTATGCTGAGGAGCATGTTGTGTGGACAGAGGAGAACTGGTCCAAAGTTCACTTTAGTGATGAAAGCAAGTTTAATTTATTTGGGTCCGATGGGGAAATATTATGTTCATCGTCAAACTGGGGAAAGACTGAACCCAAAAAGTGAGTAAAGAAGTCAGTGAAAGGTGGAGAAGGAAGTGTCATGGGTTAGTGGATGTGTCCTGCAGCAGGAGTTGGGCCTCTTAAGGCACTTTCTCACGGTGTAGTTCTAGGAACTTAGTTTGAGGGTTTCGTGATAACAGAGATGGAATGTAAACACAATTTACGTGACTAAAAGAGCATGAAAATCTGACAAAATCTCCTATGACAATTTGTAGTGCTGCAGAACATAATGCTGCAGACAACAGGTAAATGGCATTATCACTGTTTTCCATGTTTATGGAGTAAATATTTTTAAACAGCTTTTTAAATATGCCAGTAGCCGGTGTTTTGTAAGCGTTTGGCCAATCAGTGTACACGTATGTCACTGTTTTAGACTCTACTCTGAAGTAAGAGCTAATTTAGATCCCCCCGAAAAAATATGTTCCTAGCTCCCACGGTGCGAACACGCCAAAAAGCAGAAACTTCCACCAATACTTCTATGAACTATGAAAAAATTCCTCCTGTACGAATGCACCTTTATACAGCTACATGGCAGCGTGAATGCATTTACATTTACATTTATGCATTTAGCAGACGCTTTTCATCCAAAGCGACTTACATTGCATTCAAGTTACAGTTTTACATTTTTATCAGCTCTTGCTTTCCCTGGGAAATGCAAATGTTTATCTGAACCTCCTGTGGCAGTATGCGGTTCCTTCCCTGTGTTCATCGCCCAATCAGAGAGCAATTTTCATGCAAGTCAATGTCCCCGTCACACAGCAAAAAAGGTAAAGCAGTTACTTGAAGCTGAAAACACTGAAATAATTAAATGGCCAGCCCAGAGTTCTGATCTAAACTTGATTGAGAATCTCTGGAAAATCTTTGGTGACAGAGTTATATTTTAAGAAAACCACTGCTGTCAACTGTGGAAGAGACTAGAAGTAGAGTAGACCAAAATCACACCAGAGCAGTGTGAGAGACTAGTGATGTCCTGTGGTCCAGATGTGCTGAAGTTATTCAAAGCAAGGGCCTCTACACTTCCTACTAATTTTTGACTGCTGTAAAACTGAGAAGTTTTAGTTGTAATCTTTCTTCATGCTACAATCATTGCTGTTCCCTAAATTTGATCTCTGTTTTCCACAAAATTAAAGGTTTTTGTTGAAGTGCGTTTTTTTTTTTTTTTTTTATAAAACACTTATAAAAAGCTATGTTCTACCAGCATGATATAGCCACACAACTAAAATTCCTTCAAATTCTGAACAATGAAAATCAAGTGTTCATAAACTGTTCTCTAATTTTGATCTCCACACTCCACTCTCAATTTTTAATTCTGTAAGAATAGGAAAGAACATGAGGTAAAAAAAACGAAAACATTGGCTAAATGCTTTACATCAGATGTTATTTTTCTGTCCAAGAAAAACAACTTTCTGTGATTCTTGGCCAGAATAAGTTAAAAGTGGACCAGACAGTGAGCAAAAAGTCATCGTGAAAATAATAGTCATACGAACTTTTATACACTACACAAGTAATAAGACTGAGAAAACAAACACCACTTAAGCAAACCAGACAAATGCTGGAACTGAAACTTTAACTAATCCAGTTTCAGATGAAATGACATGAGTAATACCTGACACAGAGGATCCTTAAACACACAGAGACAGAGAAACTCACACACACACTCTTCCCCAAGGGCCCACCGGCGTTCTCCTCTAAACAGCAAGACAGTCTCCATGGTTACGCTTTTAACACCTGATTAGGTCTTTTGATCCCTACCCTGAAATTATGTAACCTCAGGGCAGAAAAATGGACAGTCACGCCCAACAGAGCCACAGCATACACAAACACATCCAAAACACAACAAATCCAAAACACCTGCCTGAGCCGGCACGCTAACAGACGTCTGAGGGCACAAACGCACCCAAACACACTCAAAACAACAGAAACATGCACAAATAGTGGGCCAAACTGTGAAATACAACTCACATCAGCCTCGTTTATTGTTAATACACACACACACACGCAAATATAAACCATCTGGAGGCCTGTGGGAAACATTACGCTGTTGAGAACGACTTCCTGCTATCGGCCAGGAGAGAAATGAGGGAGGGAATTAAAAAAGTCGAAAAAGATTAAAAGGCAGAGAACAAGAAAGTGGAAGTGAGGGAGTAATGGGTAATAAAAGGAAGGGAGAGAGGGGGAAATGAGCTGATGTGCTTGCAGAGAGCACAGCGGGACGGAAAAGAGGAGACAAGACTGAGAAAAAGAGAGCGAGGGGATCTGTGTGCACTGAGATATGTAACTACAGGCTTGACTACAGGGCCTTAATTAAGGGGTTACATGACACAGGCACAGGTCAGCCAGAGGTTGCCGCAGCAACCATGATATCATCAGAAAAGGCCAGTGTGAGTCAACGCGGGCCGGTCTGCCACAGGGCAGCCGAGGGGCGGGTCAACGGAATGTCACTTTTATACGTGCCAGGACGCAATAAACAGCATTCCTCGTTCCTTGCGTAAAAACACCAAGTACCGCCAAAGAGACGCAGAGAGGCAAACAGACTGCTGAGAGGAGGCAGGGAGAGAGGAAAAGCTTCACACATCAAAAGGGTGGCCTACAGAGTTTAGATTTTAGGGCTTTTGGGGTTTGGGGAGGTTTCCGTCAAGGAGGTCGATCTCACAAAACTCTGTCACTGATGGACAAACACTCGGGTTTGAAGTTAAATGTTCCCAAGCGGTGCATGTGGGTGTGCAACCGTGTGAAACGTTAAGGATTTCTCTTGTAATCTTTACAGGAAGTGGAGCAAGGAGAGAGAAAGTGAACTTGCACTAAGCGAATGTGGTCCTGCACTCAGACAAACGTTTTGTGCAGTTGTGATAGCATAGCTATTTTTTTTTTAATCAAGATTTCGCACCTGATCAACTTCTTATTCACATTCTTTTTAAAGGGTTAGATCACCCAAAAATTTAAATTCTGTCAAATTAATTACTGACCCTCATGTCGTTCCAAACCCATAAACCCACAAACATTCATCTTTGGAACACAAATTAAGATATTTTTGATGAGATCTGAGAGCTTTCTGACCCTGCATATACACCAACACAACAGACATGTTCAAGGCCCAGAAAAGTAGTAAGGACATTGATAAAATAGTCCATGTGACATCAGTGGTTCAACCTTAAAGGGTTACTCCACCCCAAAATGAAAATTGTCATTAATAACTTACACCCATGTCGTTCCAAACCCGTAAAAGCTTTGTTCGTCTTCGAAACACAATTTAAGATATTCTGGATGAAAACCTGGAGGCTTGTGACTGTCTCATTGACTGCCAAACAATTAAAGGAACACTCCACTTTTTTTTGAAAATAGGCTCATTTTCCAACTCCCCAAGAGTTAAACAGTTGAGTTTTACGAATCCATTTTCGAATCCATTCAGCCGATCTCCGTGTCTGGCGGTAACACTTTTAGCGTAGCTTAGCATAGATCATTGAATCTGATTAGACCGTTAGCATCTCGCTCAAAAATGACCAAAGAGTTTTGATATTTTTCCTATTTAAAACTTGACTCTTCTGTAGTTACATCGTGTACTAAGACTGACAGAAAATGAAAAAGTTGCGATTGTATGATATTGCACAATGATATTACGCAGTGCCTGAAAGTAGTCCCCAGCTAGATCATAACTTGTTACCTAGCTGGGGACTACTTTCATGCGCTGCGTAATATCATTGCACCTGCTGCACCCATGGTACGGCAGCAAAGTTCCTTGATTATTACGCCGGAATGAGAGTATAGTTCCTAGCCATAATCAGCCTAGAAAATCGAAACTTTTCATTTTCCGTCAGTTTTAGTACACGATGTAACTACAAAAGAGTCAAGTTTTAAATAGGAAAAATATCAAAACTCTTTGGTCATTTTTGAGCGAGATGCTAACGGTCTAATCAGATTCAATGATCTATGCTAAGCTACACTAAAAGTGCTACCGCCAGACCCGGAGATCGGCTGAACGGATTCAAAAACGGTAAAACTCAACTGTTTAACTCTTGGGGAGTTGGAAAATGAGCCTATTTTCAAAAAAAAGTGGAGTGTTCCTTTAACATTGTCAAGGCACAGAAAAGTATAAAAAACATTGTTAGAATAGTCCATCTGTCATCAGTGGTTCAACTGTAACGTTATGAAGCTACGAGAATACTTTTTGTATGCAAAGAAAAAAAAATAACGACTTAATTCAACAATCCGTCTCCTCTGCCTCAGCGTAGCGCCATTTTGGAGAGTATCCACTGAACGCAAACTGCGTACGTTGTTCTGTGTCAGTCGCACCGCACGGACACATCTTCTATGTTTGTTTACACTTTGATTTGAATGAAAACACCGTATCCTTGTGGCGCAGGTGACACAGAACAGCGTACACAGTTTGCGTTCAGTGGATACTCTCCAAAATGGCGCTACGCTGACGCAGAGGAGACGAGTTGTTGAATAAAGTCTTTTTTTTTCTTTGCGGACAAAAAGTATTCTCGTCGCTTCATAACTTTACGGTTGAACCACTCATGACAGATGCACTATTCTGATGATGTTTTTTTTATACTTTTCTGGACCTTGACAGTGTTAATTGTTTGGCAGTCAATGAGACAGTCACAAGCCTCCATGTTTTCATCCAAAATAGCTTAAATTGTGTTCCAGAGACGAATGAAGCTTTTACGGGTTTGGAACGACATGGGGGTAAGTTATTAATTACAAAATTTTCATTTAGGGGTGGAGTAACCCTTTAATTTTATGAAGCTACAAGAATAATAATAACAAAAATAACAACTTTATTCAACTATTTCTACTCTTCTATGTCAGTCTCCGCCACGTGTTCAGAGCACCACACCGCATGTGTGTGATGCTGTTGTCGTAGGAGCCGGCGTTCTGACGTAGAGCATCCATCTGTCTTAGTTCATCATCTGTATATGATGTTGCAGCTTCAGAAAAATTAAGGTTTGAAACACTGATGTCACATGGACTATTTTAACAATGCCCTTACCACCTTTCTGGGACTTAAATGTGGTAGTTACATTGCTGTATATGGAAGGTCAGAAATCTGTCGAATTTAATCAAAAATATCTTAATTTGTGTTCCGAAGATGAACAAAGGACTTACAGGTTTGGAATGACATGAGGGTAAGTAATGACAAAATTTTCATTTTTGTGTGAACTATCCCTTTAAAGTCATACATAACTCTGAAAACAAAGCTGAAAAACAATCAAAGAACTCTTTCATATATTCAATGCTATGAATATCCCAAATGCTGGCAAATCAAGCATCTATTATTGTTACTCTTCTGAAGTGGTCATTGCAGCAGTCTGGGAATACAATTTCTGTTGTAATTAAACAGAGCTTCTCGACTTCCATAGGTCCATGGGTGTTAGGCCAGCCAATCAGATCTGAGCTTGCTATTTTGAGAAACTCTCAATGCACAAAGTGAATCAGATGCACCATGAATAGTCTGTAGACTGCACAATTACACAATATTACAATTGAAAAAGCATACTTCACCAAAGAGAAGTCTAATGTTTTACTGGAAGATCAAAAACGTATTGCTTAAAATATGAGGTCAAAAAAAAAAAACATGAATGGATCAATTGTTTACAATTAGATCAATAATACACATTTAGAAAACAGAATGAGTTATCTCATGTCAACTGGTTTCTGTAAAGAACTAATCATAAAAAAATTTAAAGGGGTCATCAGATGCAAAATTCACTTTTACATGTTGTTTGAACTGAAATGTGTGTTGGCAGTGTGTGTACACAACCACCCTATAATGATAAAAAATCCACCCAGTGTTTTTTTTAAATCCTCATAAATAACCCCTTTCTCAGATCAAGCCATTCACAGATTCTTGGCAGTGTGACGTCACACAGGCAGGCCCCTCCCACAAATACTGACTGACACTGCCGTTTTATGACAGACCTGCCCAGAGTAAGCTGTCAACAGTCCACCATTGTTTCGACGCTGGAGCAGATGTAGACAAGAATGTCTTCTAAGTGATTGAGGCATTTTGTTTTTGGATGTAACAATGAACATAGCAGTCGTTATGTACTCCCGACATCTGAGCCGCTGAAGACGCAGTGGATTACTTGTGTTTTTAAAGGGAATGCCCCCCTCAATCTACCTAAATGTGTCTATGTTCGCGCAAATCATTCGTGATCCAGCTTCATCTACAGAAGAAGCGAGTATAAGTTTTTTTTAATGAATCTTTGCAAATCGCCTTTCCTAATAATGTGCTAGTTAGCAAGTTCCGTGATGAATGCAGCTAAAGTTAACAGTCTCACTCTCCCCACAGAAGAGAGGGGCGGGATGAGCAGAGCTCATTAGCATTTAAAGGGACATGCACCGAAACGGGTCGCTGTGAACAGAGCTGTTTTTGATAAGGTAAAAAGGGTGTTTTACACTTCCATTGAGAAAACCAAAGTATGTTATAGACTTTTCATTAAGCCCCTAAAGAAACATATCAACTTGTGGAAAATGGGCATCCGATGATGATCTACTTTCACTGCATCAAAATGTTCTATTTACAATGTGTTTTCTGCAGCATTTAATAAATTAGTCTTTGGGTTTGGTAACAATAACAACTATTTGTATTCAATGATTTAAGCAATCTTTATAAACAGTTAAGTGTTCTGTGTTTAACTACTTTATTGGTGACACAATAGATATAGAAGTAAATCACCTGTAAAATGGATTCACCAGCTGATGTGCCACTTGTCTGCAACAAAAATAAAAACAACCATTACACTCAAGGCATAGATGCAGACAGTGTAAATAGTTTTTATGTAATAATATTAAACCTGATCACAATTTTGAGGGAAATAGCTGATAATTGTGCTATGTGTGTACATGCCATCTTATAGAAGAGAGCCTCGACCCACAAGGCCATTAAACCAAGCACCCGCTCATCAATTAAATGTAAGGCCTTATCCATTCTGCCTCTCATAACGAGATATTAGATTTAAAATGTGCGCTCTGGGCTAACAACACAGCTGCTAAAGCTCTCTCAATGCCAGATATGGAGATTCATTACATCATTCCCACATTCAAAGATGTTTTAAAATCTGATTAAATATTAATACCTTTCTGAATGTATGTGTGTGTGAGGAAGATCAAAGAGTAGCTCTGAATTATATTACCGCTCTCTGCCTCCTGCTCTGACGCTGACCCCAGTCACATGACCTCTCACATCTAACCTACGACCCATGAGCTGTTTCTCTTTGTTTCATCTCTGACAACCCAGCTGACCTGGTGGCCACAGAAAGCCAAGTCACGTTGTCTCAGAACGGGAGGAGAAAGTGATGAGGTTAAACCATCATTATGTTGGTGCTCAGTTCCCTAAGTCTTATAGAGAGGATCAAGACACCAGTGTTTCCTACTAAGATGTGTTTTCGCTGAATGTGCACTACCGTTCAAAATTAGAGGTCAGTAAGATTATTTTTTTGAAAATAATTAATTCTTTGATACAGCAAGGACACCTTAAATGAATCAAAGGTGACAATAAAGACATGTATAATGTTACAATTTTTTTTTTTTAAATAATATAAATTGTTTTAAATTTTGTATTCATCAAATAAACCTGAAAAAAAAAAAAAACGTATCATGGTTTCCACAAAAATATTAAGCATCACAACTGTTTTCAAAAGCACCAAATCAGCATATTAGAATGATTTATGAAGAATCATATGACACTGAAAACTGGAGTAACGGCAGCTGAAAATTCACAGGAATAAATTACATTTATTATTTATTAATAAATGTATTATTATTAATGTTAACATGAATTATATTTCATAATACTACTGCTTTTACTTTATCAAAAGAATGCAGCATTGGTGAGCATTAGAGATTTATTAAAAAACGTAAAAAAAACTTAATGACCCCATATTTCAGACATTATCAGAATCAGACATTAACTGAGTAACCATTTTGACTGATTCAGTGAATGATTCATCTGACTGATGAGCAATTCATTAAAAGAATGAGTTCATAAGTCATTTGTCTACACTAGTTGCGCTGTGTGTTTCTGATGCATTATTTTAAATTGAATTAAGACTGCAAATTCACAATTTACAAGACATACAATTTCTTTTGCTTTAGATTCAGCAGCAGCAGAGTGATTCAGGAAACACTTTGAGACACAGATCCCATTCATTCAATCTAATAACCAGTTCAATGAACATTCTAACTCCTACACAAACTGAACACAAGCCTCGTCTCAAAGTCTGCTCACAAAAAGGTGAACCCCGGGCGGCACTCAGGCAAGTCATTCACAAACACACAAATACATATGCATCACACGCACAATAAAACGGCTTGTGATTAGTCAGCAGGCGTCCCGCTGAGTTGTTTCAGCGAAGTGGTTTTTGAGCTCTGTGGTAGGGAGATTCGCCATAAACAGCTGACATTCAGCCCGTCACCGTACGTGTCCACTGGTGCAGAGTGAACAGAGATGAGCAGGTCCCTTCAATTTATTATATCTATGGGAGCTGAGAGACAGACACGCACAGGGGATTGTGGGATTGACAACAGATTGGAGCTAGCGGTAAGAGTGTCAAGAAGTTGAGAAATGTTCGACTTTATGCAAATGTGAAGCAAGAAAAGCAGACAGCTTATCGCTGTGAGGTGAAGGCACTGACATCTATAATAATCTGCCGACAGTGGTAGAGTTTCAATATCTTCATATTCAGATTTCAAAAACTGTTTATATACACCACCATTCAAAGGTTTGGGGTCAGTAAGTTTTTTTTTTGAAAGACATTAATACTTCAGCAAGGATGCATTAAAATGTTAAAGTGACAGTAAAAACACTTATAGTGTTACAAAAGATTTCTATTCCAAATCTGTTAGCTTTCTATTCATCAAAATATCTGGAAAAAATAGGCCTATATTTATCACTGTTTCCACAAAAATATGAAGCAGCACATCTGTTTTCAACATAATAATAAGAAATGTTTCTTGAGTGCCAAATCTAGCAATTTCTTAAGTTCATGTGACACTGACAACTGGAGTAATGATGCCGAAAATTCAGCTTTGGCATCACAGGAATAAATTACACTTTAAAATATATATAAAAAAAGTTATTTTAAATAGTAATAATGTTTAACAAAATTACACTTCTAGCCTTGGTGAACATAAGAGACTTAAAATCTTACTGACCCAAAGTCCTATTCTAGTGTTCTTCCTTCTGTTTCTCAACTATTCAGTCTCTTTATTTCAATCTAAAAGACAGCTGTAGGGGTTTGTGCGCCCCACGCAGACACACAGTGTATGGTGTTTGCCCTTTCACTGCCCTGAGTCTGTCAGATCAGAGGTGGCCGCTAACAATAAGCTGTTATGCATCTGTCTGCTCGACCGCACCTCCTGCTATTCTTCAGCACCGATAGAAATCGAAGGGAGAAAGACAGAGTCAAAAAGAGAGAGAGGTGAGAGGGAGCGGCACCCTTTGCCCAGTGGGACTCATGGGTATCAGTGTGTTCTTTGATCATTGGCTTTTCAGCAGCTCATGGAGTCCACCTGCATGTTCCTGTGCCCCACCTCTTTCCCCTCAGAAACACTTGAACCCCCTGGATGAGGTCCAGAGATGGCATGGTTTCAGCTTTGGGCGGCACGCCCTCAAACTATCCATTAATTTCACACAAAAGCATTCAGTGTTGTGTCTGAGACACTTTGGGGTATTTGGTCACTGATATATATATATATATATATATATATATATATATATATATATATATATATACACACACACACATATACATATACATATATACACACACACACAAATTATACAAAGAAGTCTTTTGGACTAGTTCAATCCAATTTTTAAACCAACCAATTCATAAGAATCATTTGTTCAGAAATCGGACTACACTGGTCACATTTTATGTTTTTAATTCACCACAAAAAACAGCTCAAAAGTAGTTTGTTTGCGAATCAAAATAAAGTGGACAGGTTGTATGTTTCTAATTCACAAAGAAACTGACTCAAGAGAGACATATTTTCGAGCTCAATAAGAGTCATTTGTTTATGAATCAGACGACACTGATCAGATTGTATGTTTCTGATACACTAAAAGAACCGGCCCATTAGACTCATTTATTTGTGAATGGACAACATTGGTTACACAAAATGTTTCTGACTCACTAAAAAGAATTGGCTAATAGGAGTCATTTGTTGTTGAATTTGACAACACTTGTTTCTATGTTCATAAGTAACAGTTATTTGTTCTCAAGTGGTCAACACTGGCAGCGCTGCAAACTTACATGTACATCTCAGGTAAAATATGATTCCTTTTGCCATATACTTCCTGTACTCACTAGTACGCAGATATTGAAATAGCTACAAAACGCAACATCTGACAATCCAGATCTCAGGGGTCTGGATGTCTGGATGTGTGTATCCCTGAACTAGGTAGGAATTCTTCTTCTTAGCACTAGTTTTCTTCCAATGCGTGAGTGCGTGTTTTGTGCGTCTCCAAAGCACAGCATATCATGTGTCAGACTTAACAAAACCCCTCTGAAGACCTAAATAACAGACCTGCCACTCACACAACGCTCTGTTATCATGAAGTCTCAGATGCATTCCTGGTCCTTACACCACCTCTGGATCACAGGCTCTGTTTGAAGCTACAACTGCTGCAAAAAGCCCTTTCCACCGGCAGCAAGGCTGTTTACACCACCTCACATACACCCTTAAATAGGCTGGCGTGTGAAAACACAGCGGGCACAAAGAGAGAGAAGATAAGAAGCAATCACTGCCAAGTTTGCTCATGTGAGAGTTGACTTTTTTCAATAGCAGAGTTTTAGAGCTCACAGTGCTGATCAACCTTATATTACCTCACTTTACTGGATTCAGCCGGATCTGGCAAACAGCCTAATGCTAATGACTGTGTTCTTAAAGTGTGATATGTACACTGACAGGCTAATTAGAAAAGACTGTGTGGGGAGAGTTCATCGGATTTGATTATTTTCAGAGATGTAGTCTTGCTCTAAGGGCACTTTGGGATAGGGAGGTGTTATTGTGGTGATGCCAACAAAAGGAAGAACAATCACTTAGAGGATTTAGTTCCAAACAAATGCAAATTTAAAGCAGACTGAAATATGAGCAGTGATGTTATCATCAATAACTGAATGTATGCCATATATATATATATATATATATATATATATATATATATATATATATATATATATATATATATATATATATATATATATATATATATATATTTATATACACTTTAAATTTTACATTTAAAGTTTTTAGTTTTTTGTTGTTGTTTTAAATTTAAAAAAGTAAAGAATTTTAATAGTGGCCATTTATTTTGATCAACAAACATGAAAATAATTATTGATTTATAAGTATCGGCCAGAATTTTAATATCGGTCTACCCCTAAAGCTACATTTCAGCAACAGTAAAATGGATCAAAATACAGTATACTACCATTCAAAAGTTTGGGGTGGGTAAGATTTTATAATGTTTATGAAATGTGTCTCTTATGCTCACCAAGGCTGTATTTATTTGATCAAAAAATACAGTAAAAACAGATTAAAAAATATATGTATATTATTACAATAAAAAAAACATTTCTATTGTAATATATTTTAAAATGTAATTTATTCCTGCAGCTTCATTATTCCAGTCTTCATATGATCCTACAGAAATCATTTTTATATATGCTGATTTGGTGCTGGAGAAACATTTCTTATTTTTATCAATGTTGAAAACAATTGTGCTTAATATTTTAGTGGAAACTATGACACTTTTTACAGGATTAATTGATTAATAGATAGTTCAGAATAATTTATTCAAAACAGAAATGTTTGGTAACAATTGTCTTTAACACTTTTCATTTTTATGTATTTAAATACATAATGAATAAAATTCACATGAACAACAGCATTACAATAGATTTTGTAGGAGACAAAAACAGTCAAACTTAGTGAGTCATCTTAGGGTAAAACCCCCAAATGAGCTTCTTTTGAAGGCAGGTGAATAAGATTATCTTTTAAACTCAAGTTAGATGAATAGGAGAGCAATGACTAGCTTATTAGGCCAATCCAGGTGTCATTTCACAGCACTGATGTTTCTGAACAACAAAAGAAGGATATTAAGATTATAGACCGGAGATGTCTGACTTAGAGCGTCGCCTCCCATCATGCTTTGGGTGGAGGCCTCTTTCTGTCCCACATGTCTGTGTGGGAGAGATGACAGAGGGCTTGATTGTAGGGACACCTGTGTTTTGTTACCGTGCAAAACCGAAAGGTGGAACACAACAAAACACACAATCACAAAACTGCTGCTATGACAACTATCCCGATCCTGGGGACACTTTGTTTGAAAGTTATACTGGCAGAAACGTGTCCGCTCTCACTCAGACACAAACAGCCACAAACACAATGGTGTCCACTTGCAGCGTTTTTGCTTTTTTTCTCCCCTCTCACACAGAAAAAGAAATAAAAGACATCCAAATACACAACCACACCAAACAACAAAAATGTGCTGGATAAGAGGCAGTTAATGCAGCTTTTTCTCAGCAGGGAAGGAGGCTTACCTCAGCTTCTTGAGTTGCTTTAGGAGAAGCACAATGGCCTGAGCTAATAAGATTCTCTCTAGTACCGTCTGTTAGGGCTATGATTAATTGAAATAAACTGGAATTGCAATATGGCTTAATGTGATTAAACAACTGCAAAATTTGTAATTTAATTAAATAACTATATGCGCTCTGTGTTTCAGAGTGAAGCGCGGCACTGTGTTCAATTACACAAGAGCAACTCATGACCTGTCGAGTTTGTGTCGCTTTTAACATGCATTTGGAATGCAACATACATCAACCATACAACCACCAAAAATACCAAAACGAGAGTCTTATAAACCGACTGTTTTCTGGCAAAATAAAAGCTTGATAGCTATGAAAATTAAAAAATTAAATATCAGTAACGTAATTTTACAGTTGTACCACAAAACCAATTTTTTTCTTTAAATGGTCTTTTAATTTACAGTGAAATAATAAATTGTAATAAAGTAAAAAATAATATTTTATTTAATAAGAACAGTAATAATAATAATAGTTGTTATTATTATTTTAACATTTAAATCATAATCACAACTTATCAAAAAATGCAATTATATTTTTTTCCCTAAAACATGCAGATATACAAACTGCAAACATTTTTCTCCCACATTAAGTATATATACATGTGCAGTTAAAATTGAGCTACAGCAGCTTTTTGCATAGTCATGCTACAATGGCATGAGCAAAACGTGAGACAATACATGCTACAATTCCAGTTGGACTAAAGTGTTTACATGACATAAAAAAACATAAATGATTACTTTAGTCTGACTGAAATTGCATTTTAAAGCATATATAAATTAAATATGTTCCAATGTCATAGAAAGCATTTTTTTTGTTTTTTTGTTAAGAAATGTTCCTTCCTGTATTCATTTTCCTAATTAGACTCCTAAACAAACTCTTTATTTAGAGTTCATTAACCAAAATAATGATACAGATGACAGAGCGAACAAGAAAAAACATCTCAAATTCCCTAAACACCTAATTAATTCAGAAATTATTCTTCCTTTCATATCATGCCATGGCTTTGGAGCAAGTCTCCAAGGCCTGACCATGACCAGGCGAGATGGGGCCAGACATGTTCTCCACCAATATAACCATCAGGCTAACAGAAACCCATCACTAAGTTTTTCTGCATGTAAAAACAGATGTTAATTGTACCTGTCCATATCTGTCTGATGTATGGGACTCACCCTAACTGGAGTGCTCTTGGCCTGGACCCTCTGAGACTGTCCCCCTGTGGGACCTGGATCCCTCTGGCCTCCTCCAGCAGCCTGCGCTCGGACCCCTGCTGCTGCAGATCCATTAGTACATGTGCTGTGCATGCTTCCCGTCCTCCTCGGCCTCTGCTTGATACCGTCCAGTAGCCGTACCAGGAGGATGTTGCTAGGCAACTCATCCACGCCACTCTCCACTAGCGTGCGGCATTCCGGGCAGCGCAGTTCTCCACGCGACCCCACAATTCCAAGCAGGCAGCGCCGGCAAAACGTGTGCTGGCACGGCAACACCTTCGCCGTAGCGTCCAGCCGCTCCAAGCAGACTGGACACTCCAACAGGTCCAGGAGCGCAGACTCGTCCATTTTCACACTCGCACAATCTTTCTCAGTGTAGTCGTTCATTCAGTCAGTTTTGCCTCTCCGAAGAGAGAAGCACATGGTGTGGGTGTGTGCATATAAGGTTATTTGGAGGGAAAGTCCAAAGCTGATGTCACGTCACTCCCATGCCGCAGTCATGATCATGTCTCTAGCATTCACTGCAGAGAATCAAAGAAAAAGAGATCATGACACTTCTGTCTTATAGACATTTTTGGTGGTTTCAATAGCAGGCACATGAGCACACAATGTAATGAGTATGCTCAAGGAGAGTTTCCCAGAAAACTGACTCTTAAAATCCAGAATGTTCAAAAAAAACAACTGAAATTGGTTTTCAAATGCACAGTAAACTTGAAACAAATAGCAAAACCACTATGAACTGGAGCAGACAATAAGGTCCAAGCATTGGGGATGGGAATCAAAAGGAATTTAATGATTCTGGTTCCTCTTAAAGGTTTTTGTTCCTTAACAGTTCTTTTTAATACTTTTGAGGAAGAAATATTTGAAAAATAGTAATTTAATTCTTATTGCATTTACTTTTTGCCAATACAATTACTGTCGCTATTAAACGGGTTAACAAATGTAATTAATTCATTCATTTTATTTTTATAAAATACCACTGACTGGTGCAAAATTCACGTAATATGTATTTTTAGCCACATGTTGTTATACACAAAACACAATGAGATTAAATCAGTAACTGCAGAATGTTTTTTTTTTTTTTTTAATTCACTAAATTTGACCTCACTTGCTGCATTGTGTGTTTTTGATTCACTAAAAATAACTGATTCCTAAGAGTCATTTACCCGGGAATCAGACAACACTGGTCACGCTGTATGCTTCGAGTAGTATACACTATTTTACCATTTTGTAATATAGTGCGTGTAGCGTGTTCACATGGAAAATTCCAAGAAGAAATGTGCACTTCAAATACCCAGATGGTGCACTTAATTAACCCAAAAAACAAAGTGTTTAATGTTGGACACTTCATGAACTCAAGTGTCGCAGTTTACCATACGCTTTATAACCTTATAAAGTGCATAGTCTAGATGGGAGAGTACATAGTGCATAGCATACAGTAGGTCATTTACTACACAACTTGATTATTTTAGTACGGTATTCCGTCCGCCTTTGCAGAAAAATGCACGTTATATGGAACTGAACTGTATGAAAACCACTGGAGTCCGGTATTTCTTAAACGGTCCTGTTCTCTAGCCCCAGCCATATATAATACAGTCATCAATGGACCTGGCAACAGGAATAACTCTGAAACAACTACAGAGAGTTTACCGTCACGTTTGGTCAGTTGGCGAGAGAAGACTTCGTGTCTAAACTGCAAATATGCGGCCAAACGAGGCTGTAGTGCTCGCGCCTGTGTCCCTCCTCGATCCTCAGCCACTGTTCTACCGGTTATCCCGATTCAATCAAAAGACGAGGTTATATAAAGGCAAGCACAACACTGAATACAGACTAAATAAAAACTAACGCCAAGATCAGACATCTTTATGCAACTAGCTCATTGATCTGAACCAAATTGCTGCGTACAGAAACGTTACAAAATTGTTATAAATCGAGGAAATGCAGTTAACATAAGTACAATTAAAGGGTAGCTCCCCCCAAAAACACAAAAGATGATACTAGGGAAACTGACAACCTCAGTCACTATTCACTTATATTGTAAAGGGGGGAAACGCAGTGATAGTGAATGGTGACTGAGGCTGTCAATCCCTAACATCTCCTTTTGTGAAAGTCATATAGGTTTATAAGAGCATAAGGGTGAGTAAATGGTGAAAAATGTACAGTTTTGGTTGAACCATCGCTTTATACCTTCAATACAAACCCTCAACCTCGCCCTCACTGTCAATAAAGTCCTGAATACAACAAACAACCTTGTTTTTAATAACTACAAAGCCAACATTAGCCACATTGTTTCCGAATAGCGGTACAAATATATCGACCTTACACTGCTGTATGCGAGTCTGTTTAGATATCTCCTTAAACTAACTGTTAACACATTACCAGTCGTGTTTTGAAAACTAACTACGACACAATGAAAAAAAAGCGTATAAAGTGTTGTGCGTGATGTGTCACAGTAAACAGTGAACGACAGACGCTTTTATCTACGTTTGTCTGTAACTCGTGTTCACGTTGGTTGTAAGTAACCATGTAGCTTCACAAACTTTGGTTCGATGTTTAAATTTAATTTAATATGTTATTACGGGGATATTTGTGAGAGCACAAAAACGCTACCTTAAATAAGGGCCCCTTCTCACTCCTCCTCTTCTTCCAGAACAGTTTCTTTCCCGAGTTCCTCAAACTAGGGAATTCGCCCTGGAAAAGGGATCCTGAAATCTTGATCGCCCAGTTGGACACAAGTTTATCTATTCAGATCCGTATATCTCAGCAAGGAACTGGTCATCGCTCTTGAGAAGTTAAGTTGAAACAGCAAAAAATCCGAGTCCGAGAGATTCAGGTTTATTATATTTAGAAGAAAGCGAAGAAAAACAGGAGAAGCGAGTTCCTGCGTCCGAGAGCCATGACGAGCCCGTGGATACTGTGGGACACTGCAGCGGACGTGTAGTCGGGAGGGAGGATTTCAAAACGCACAGCTGGGAGAATGCATCAACCGTTTTGAGCTTAGGCTTCGTCCTTACGAAATGTTAGATGAACAACAACTGAAAAGCTGCGGTTTTGATCGTCACAAATAAGCAAAATGTATTTCTAAAGCTGATTTAGTCTATACGTAGTGGGCAACGTTGTTCATTGACGAATAGTTTGTTTATAATCTCCGCCTGCGTCACATAGTGTCACAAATCACAGGAGTCACTGCAGGGGGATTTTTACAAATTTCCTTCAGTAGCAGGTTTACATGGAAAGAAGGATACAATTTCACTAGATGAACGAGTAGGCCTATGTTTTCCATAACTCACTTTATACTACACTAACTATTTCTGCAGTATACAGTGTGCATATTGTGTACAGTATGCTAATTATTTGCCTGCTCTTATCTAATTGCCAAAATGTGTAGTAACAGAGAACAATGCAAGGAATACTATATCCCACAGTTCAGTCTGCTCAACCTCACCTTCCATGTCCATAACCGCAAGAAATATTAAACACAATTTCAAAATCGAAAAAAGATCAAATTTCACCAGATGAACCTGGAGTATGTTCTCAATAGCACACTTCTATACTACACTTACTATTTCTGCAGTATACAGTAGCCTATGCATGTTGTGTATGCTAATAATCTGTGTGCATAGCACACACAGATTGTCTAACTGCCAACATGTTCAGAACACAGAACAATGCAAACAATGCGAGATAACTTGGTTTATTAAATATGCACATATTTACATCGTGACAACAATATAGCATACCATTCTTTAAAACATTTAACATTGCATGATGCGTACTGGTTAACATATTTGTAAAAATATAGTAGGCAGTATTCATATTCATCATAAATATTATTGCTCTCAAACACATAATGTTCTCTCACATCCCCTTGAAACCTTTAGGTTTGGCAGTATTATTTACCAAAGCTTTGCATCTCTCTTCCAGCTTGTGGCTCAAAGGTCAATTTTCTGCTACCTTCCACATGCACACTGGCACACACAAAGGTTGACACGGAGGTGAGGTTGTCGGAAGATCGACCTGTTACATCACCGGTGTGTAAACCGTGCAAGAGAACTTTTAACATGACAAGTCACTCTCACACAGCCCCTCTTGTTCATCAGACACAAGCCCCCAAGGCTGGGATTGTGGGTCAAATGCGACCTTGTTGCGTGATTATAGTCAAATACCTCATGGTTTATAAATCAGGAAATGTTTTCCATTTTAAAAACACTCATTTTTGAATAACCCTCTGCTTCAGTGCACAAAAGTGGGTTTCATTCTACAAAGAGAAGCATTTGCTTTGCAAGGTTTAAGGATCTAAAGAACATTTCAGTGATTCATGATGGTTTGGCGAAAAATTTTCCACATAAATTTCACTCATGTTCAACTCATGTTACATTTTTATTAGGTGACTTCTGTGTTAAAGAGATAATTCACCCCAAAATGAAAATTTTGGCATCATTTAGTCACCCTCGTGTTGTTCCAGACCTGTATGAAACCTGTTACTTCTCTGGAACACTAAGGAAAATTATTAAATGTTTCTGAACTTGTTTCAAAACCACATTAAACCCACTTCAAATTTCATTAAATGAACAAAAACAGTTGAAACATTCTTTAAAAAAAATCTTTTGTGTTTCAAGAAATGTTTAGAAAGAAATGGTGGAATTTTTAACTGTTACATTTTTTGTTAACATTTTGAATTAGATTTTATTTTTATATGTTCTGTTTTCGTTTTAAAGTTTTAGAATTTTTTTTTTCTTTTTATTATTTATTTTTAAAATGTCTATATTTAGCATTATACATTTGTTCAAATATTTTATTTTGATTAATGTTTATTTTCAAGTAATGATTTTTTCATGGTTTCAGTTAACAATAACTCTGGTGTGAACTCTTTAAGATAGCAATATGCTTTAGTAATCCTATAGTCATTTCACCTGAAGGCAAAGTTCTCGAGCCCTAAAGTCAACAGGAATTACATCATCAGGTTTCTACCTCACTGGCTCTTATCATGATGAAGTAATATATCTTGCAAGAATTTACTGCATACAGCATAAACAGAGTAAGTCAAAGGCAGTAAATGTAGCCTACTTATTCAAAAGCTTAAGAGCGCCTTTTCAGTTAGGTTTATTTACAGTAGCGCATATATTTCTACACGCCATAAGCAAGAAGCTAACAATTTATGTATAGACTCATTTATTTTACAGAGCCCACAGAGAACGATAGTGCCAACAGAGAAACGCAAATGTGATGAATGTACTACACTATGCTAGGCTTGATGTTGAATTTGCATTTTATTAGTGTTTGGCTCATCCTTTGTCTGCTGCAGGAAAAATTACAACACATCGTTGTGAGCAATTTGCACTCTTAACTGAATCGTACCACGATAATGGCAACATTTGGTAAGCAAGTGTGTGTAATTGAGCTGAAACAGTTCATGAAGGGCTCATTTGAGTGCATATGCATGTGAGTGCAGTTTGTATTGTCATGCCTTGGCTAATGAGGACAATAAATCAGAAAGAGAAAATAAATACGGCAAATCTGTATGGAACAGAAAAAAAAGAGGTAAGAGAGGAACAGGATTGCAGACAGAGAGTGAGAGAGAATAATAAAGAAGTTAGATTTATGGTGGCAGAGCTCTTGGATGTCAGAAGTGATCCCACCGGAGCTGGCAGCAGCCCTCCGGTCATATTTCACTGTTGCCGGGGGTCATTTAGCCCACCCCCTGAAGGGAGGGGCAGAGGCTGTAAAGCCTGGTGCAAGTTTCTTGGATAACCCCGGAGGGAAGGCCTGCTTTGATTTATCACTGACCCAGTCATGGCCCAGTCCGAGGTGGGATTGTTCTGAGCTTGGAATAACAGTGCAGGTGATTCACAATTATTACAAGCATATACATGAGTTCATAGAATTAAACATCTTCATTCTTCATGCTAAAGAAGAAAATATACCATTACACTCAAAGTGCCAGAAAAAGTTATATTGGCTTTTATTTTTAAGTTATCAGCAACTTGCAGCCACATGCATTAAAGCGCACACAATTCTGCCACATCTGAAGTGCCAGCTTCTACAATTACAATTTAGAACTAATATATTTGTTATTTTAATACATTTTAAAATATACCTTATCCCTGTGACAGCAAAGCTGAATTTTCAGTATCACTACTCCAGTCTTCAATATAACATGATCCTTCAGAAATCATTCTAATATGCTGATTTGATGCACAAAAACATATTTCTTAGCATAATCAGTGTTGTGCTGCTTAATATTTTTGTGAAAACAGTGATGCATTTTTTTCAGGATTCTTAAAAAGCTCAGATGAATACAAAGTTCAAAAGAACTGCATTTATTTAAACTATAAATCTTTTGTAACAAATGTCTTTTTCTGTCACTGTTGATCGATTGAAAGTGTCCTTGATGCATAATTTATACCTACATACTGCTTTCATAGCCTTATGCACAATCATTCTTTATGCACAAGGAGAAAATAATGACATTATACTCAAGTGCCAGAGCTGGAATGTTATTTTGGCTTTTATTTTTTCCCTTGAGTGAGTTTGTGATCAGCAATTTGCCTTCACGCACACATTAAAGCGCACACGATTCTGCCACGTCTGAGGCAACAGCTGTGTCATGGGCAATAAAAAAGCGAGGAGGGGTTGAGCGAGAGAAACAGATAGGAGAGAGAGAGAGAGAGAGAGGAGACGTGACAAATGCTTTTTCCTCAAAACATGAGAGCCAGTCCTGACAGACAGAAGAATGGATTCAGGGATCTTTTGCAGCTTGAACGCATCTGTTTTCCAAGGACGTGACAGTCTACCACGACCATCTAAATCTTCAAAACTGTGAATTCATGGTCTAATGTTGGACACAGAATGAGGGCTAGTGTGAGCGAGGGCTGTATATTCTCTGGTTTCATTTTAGGTACAGTACAATCATTGATTCTTGGCTTGTTTGTAGCCATACAGTTATTGCTCTCAATTAATAAGTAACAAAGCTTTTATATAACCTCCAAATTCTTGGTCAACCATCTTCAACTTGACATGATATTATTGCCACTGTTACTGAATGTCCTTTGGTCAGTCCAGAGTTTAGTGCATTTGACAAAGGGATGATTCTTACACCCCACTGTTTTAATGGTATGAGGGGCGTTGATGGGGGATGGAAAGGACGCCTCCTTTCAATCTCATCAGTTCAGTGCTAAGATCAATGTCAAATACAAAATGAATAATGAGGATGATATAGTTTTATCATTTAAAAATATAATCAATGAGACAAATCGGAAAACGTCAGAACCATATTATTGGTCAATATTAAAGAAGCATTAAGTTAAGCAATAATAGTTTATTAACGTTGGTCAACACCATGTATATATACACTAGTGTTCAAAAGTTAGGAGGTGGAGTTTTTTATGTTTCTGAAAGTCTCTTATACTCATCAAGGCTGCATTTATTTGCAAAAAAATAAAATCATAAAAATAAATAATTCTTTATTCCTGTGGTGGAAAAGCTGCTTTTTTTTTCTTCAGTGACACATGATCCTTCAGAGATCATTCTAATATGCTGATTTGCTGCTCAGAAACATTTCTTATCACTGTGTTGCTTAATATTTTTATGAAAATCATGATTTATGAAAGCCATTTTTCTCAGGTTTCTTAGAAAGTTCAGAATACAACGTTCAAAAGAACATAAAAATCTTTTGTAACATTGCAAATATCTTTATTGTCACTTTCGACTAATTCGATGCATCCTTGCTGAATAAAAGTATGAATTACTTTGAAAAAAAAAAAAACTTACAGACTTCAGACTGAATGGTAATATATTTATATAGTTTATAGATGTATTCATCGTCATCTAACACTCACTTAAAAAAAATCTAACAAACAAAAACTTTAAAAACACTATTAGAATAATGTGATGCCTAAATTCACTTGTGCCACAAATTTTAGTTTCATTTTTAACGAATTTAGACAAAATAGTATAGAATTTAGTTTTAAAAAATGACAGTCAAATTATGAATGATTTTGCAGGTTCTGAGGGGATTACATTATAACATAACCTGTTTAAATTGTCCATGTTATCTATCAGTGTTACACCCTATCCTGGTGGTGTTGTAGGTTATAACAACAGCACCCTTTGTACTTGACATTAATGTACACAATTTGGGGATAAATTGTAGATTTCATATGGGAATATTATATAAAGTGCTGACACATAGCACAAACACTGAGTTTCAGACTTTGAAGCAAAATGTGTGACAACACTCCCCGGTTTCCCCACATAAACACACTTTGCACCAAATGTTCTCTGCAGTTCATCATCTAACACATCCCGCTTCCTCTTTCTCTCTCTAACCCACTCCAATACATCCATCAATACACGCTTTACCGCCTTTGCCATTGATAATCTCACGCTCCTGTCTCAGCAGGACTTCATTGGGATATTGAATGTCGGTTTCCACACCAGAGACGGTTAATAGTGCAGAGGTTAATGAAAGAGCAGTATTAATCTGCCTTCAGGTGGGGGAGGTTTTTAACACAATCTAACCTAGTTTAAGAAGCCCATAGAGAGACTGTACAAATAAACCAGATCTGCGTTTCAACTCCCATCGAGGGAAAAACTCTGCAAAATTAGACCTTCAGGCAAAACACTTGTCAGTTTAGGAACAAAGCCATCGATGAAATTACTGAGGTCAGATACGAGGCAAAAACGATTCATTCATGTGTGTGCATGACAAACGGAGCGTGAATATGTATGCATTGCATATATACATAGGAGATCTTCCTCACTGACTCACATATCGCCTTTTGGGAAGTCAATTAACTCAACCCTTGGGATTTGATAAATAGGTAAAAGATTTTAGAGGAACGGAGGGTGAGACGAGGATAACAGCTTTTTCTTGCTCAATCCATTCTGCTGTCTTATTGCCCTCACCCCATCCGTCATGAACATATTAAACATTCCCAGAGTCCTCTGGCCTTGATTAAGAATTCTCCCGAACTCCATGACTCCTGACCATGAATATTGAACATTATATCAATGCAATGAATCACTGAAATGTTTATATCATGAGCCCAAGTTTCTCTTGAAATGGTGAATGAGTATCCTCGTATCTGTAAGTAGTCGTTTAGATGATAAATAGTTAATTACATTGGCTTTTTTAATTGCAAGCATTTCAGAAGCATTAACCGTACCAATATGATTAATGATGCTCTGGCATCTCTAAAATTGTGGTACAATATATACGTCTTGCTTGAAATTAAAAGGCACTGAAATGAAAGTAAAACACTGCTATGATAAAGAGAATAAAAATAAATTCTTTCATCCATCAGTGCTTCCTTGTATGGCATAATTTATTCTCCCACAGGATCAGGTAGATGGATTTTGCATAGCACAGAGCTGAAGCACAAATAGGCATAATTAACTGTGACAATGGCTATAATACAACACACAAATGAGTTTATGCCAAACAAAGCACAAAATAGTGTGAGAAATTAAAGGCTAGTGGTGGTAGTTTTTACTGCTACTACAAATTGTTTTTTACTGAATAAAGGAGAAATTAAATAGTATAATGATTGATGATGCTGTTCAGGTGCAAAGAGAAATTGTGAAATGTTATTACAATTTAAAATATGTTTTCTATTTGTACATATTTTAAAATGTAATTTATTCCTGTAATGGCAAAGCTGAATTTTCAGTATCATTACTCTAGTCTTGTGTCACATGATGCTTCAGAAATCATGCTGATTTGCCGCTCAAGAAACATTTCTTCTTATCAATGTTGAAAATAATTTTGCTGCTTTATATTTTTGTGGAAAGTGTGATACGAAGTTATCAAGTTTCTTTGATGAATAGAAAGTCGAAAAGAACAGCATTTATTGAAATCGAAATCTTTTGTGACATTATACAGGTCTTTACTGTCATATTTGATCAATTTCAAGTGTCCTTGCCGAATAAACCGTTTGAACAGAGTATTTTATTCAGTTACAATCTTTTGTGGATGTTCAATTATCTTGGTGGAAATACACATGAATGAATTTGTAGAGGCTTGCAACTACGTGACTCAAGATATCTGGCAAAGACACAACTTACACACACACCCACCATAGTTTGTGGTTGTCTGAGAATGTACGGTGTTCTGTGATAAGGGGAAACCCCTATATGCTTCCAGCCAATTCTTGTGACAGCTGCACGGTTGTTGCTGACTGACAGCTCACTAGACCAGTCAGGTTACAGATAGGTGAAGAAATACACCGCCCCGCCCCATCTAGGTAGCTGAAAATAGATATTGGCAAGTGATTTCAGCTCAGCTGTTTTACATCCAAAGCTGACTGTTTTATTGCCAAATAACCACACACAGGCACATTCTTTGAAAAAAAAAAATTAAATTTATTTCTCAGTACAAAGATATACATATTCTGACATGCAAACAAACAGTAATGCTTGCAAATTATTTAACAATTTTCTGTACACTTTCAAGTACCACATTTTGCCAGCAACTAAAACAAAAGAGGTCATTTAATAAAACCCACTGGAGGTGCAGCTGCAAACAACATGCATAAAGCATGTGCACAGCATTTATAAATGCTCTTATAGTGACAGGTCACCAAGAACGAAAATTCTATCATCATTTACTCACCCTCATGTAATTCTAAAACTCTCTGACTTTTTCTTCACAATGAAAGTCAACGGGGTCCAATGTAGTTGTGGCCCCCATTCATTTCATGTGATCAACAAAAAAAAACATGAGGGGGAGTAAATGATGACAGAATATTAATTTTGGGTGAACTATCATGTTAAAAACCAAGACTCATCTGCATAGTAACTTCCTAAATAACAGTTTCGCCAAATCCTGAAATAATGCTTTAAGATTTACCAGTAAGAAATCTTGAAAGAGGCAAAATAATTTGAGCGTGTTACGTAAACGATGTGTAAAAAGTAGAAAAAGAGGTTCAGAAAATTTGCGAAGACTGGTATTTTTAGACAAGACGTTTAGACTGATCTGTTGTCTGAGGTAGACAGCTGGTTAGAACCCGCTGCCTGTTGTGTGCGAGCACCTGATATTGGGCAGACAATTGACCTCTGACCCCTGAACTAGACCTCCCTGGCCAGTCTAGAGCCTTAAAAAGCAGTTTCCATGGCTTCAGCTGTTGTGAATACAGCACGAGCAGCATTTTCACATACAGTCTGTCATCAGCTAGGAGGACACACATGTACATCTCTGTCGGAGACTTCTTGTTTCTCGCCTGCTAACACTCGGCTACGCTTTGGTTAAATATTATTATCCACAGCACATTTATATGCACAAAATATACAAAGTAGTGCTTCAGTGACTTGGGATATGGAAGTAGAACTACAGTCAACCATGGACTTTAAACTGCCCATGCTTGAGTGGCCCATTTCCCTTTTTACCCCCTCTCTCTCAAACCCTCCTTCCCCCACATGCACCTCCTCAGCCTGTCAGAGTGCATCATGGGAACACTTCAGCCTGCCAGCAGATTGTCCAAGGCTGCCAAGGGCATGGATGAATAACTTCTATTCTATTCATCATTATCTGAGAGAGAGAGAGAGTGAGATAGAGGGGCAGAAGAGAAAGAAACAGAGGAACTGTTATAGAATAATCAACTCACTTACGAAACCGAGATCTGAAGAAAGCTTCCAGGCTATATTCCTGATGTCAGAGGTCACATTAAAGTCCATAATCAGGAGTTAGCCTTGAACACACAGTGTAAATGCCAGAAATACCCTCACATCAATCAGAGGCTGCTACATACACAAGCAGACACATGTATGCGTCTTAACCCAAATGATGTGACCTGACCCAAACGCGCTGGAACTGCTCAGAGACTTACGCAGCACGTCTTGTGCTGCATACATCTGCTACAAGAGCAGGCACTGCTTGTTTGAACAGTTAATCTATTTCACTCTTACTAAGTCTGTTTGGACTAGTGTGCCGTTGCTGTCTATGCAGTGTCAGAAATCTCTCAGATTCCATCAAAAATATCTTAATTTGTGAAGATGAACGAAGGTCTTACGGCTTTGGAATGACATGAGGGTAATTATTATTACTAATTCTTCTTCTTCTTATTATTATTGTAAGCAATAATAATAATAGAATTTTTTTTATATATATATATATATATATATATATATATATATATATATAATAAATAATGGAAATATTATATAAATATCATAAATCATTATAACTTTGGGATTGTTTTGTTATTGGCTTGTATCGGTAAGTCCAAAAAAATTGGAAAAAATAGCTGGGGAAGGTGGACATATGAGTATATTGTGTTATTATTGTTATTAACAATAATATTAATAATAAGTGATAAATAAGATGATACATTATACATAATATTATTATTATTATTAATAAATTTTACTTTACTATTTATTGTTTGGAATGTACATAAGTATATTGTTATTATTAGTTATAAAAATATTTTGTTGTAATTTAATAAAAAAGTCATTATTAATAACAAATTATACATATTTACACACACATACACATTTATTTATACATACATACATATATACATATACAAATATATATATACTGGTGCTGGGCAACGATTAATCGCATCCAAAATAAAAGTTTTTGTGTACATAATAAATATACACAGCACACATATATATTATGTATATATAAATGCACACACATGCATGTATATAAATATATACATGTAAATATTTTCTAATTATATACTGTATGTGTCTGTCTTATATATATATAAATATATACATGTAAATATTTTCTAATTATATACTGTATGTGTCTGTCTTATATATATATATATATATATATATATATATACACACACACACACACACACATATAATAAATATATACAGTTCACACACACATATATTATGTACACAAAAACTTTTATTTTGGATGCGATTACTCGCGATTAATCGTTGCGCAGCACTAACACACACACACACACACACACACACACACACAGGCTATGTCTGAATAAAAACTCAGTCTCTTTATGAATGTGTGTGTATGTGCGTTTTCAGGGCATTCTCTAAAGTGCTTGATTCACACCATACTGAATGACATAATTGCTCTCTTTTATACCCATTCATGTTATATTGCTCCATTTCTGCAAATATCTGACTGAATGAACTAGTGCAACTGTATGAACATCAGATGAAATGGTGCATGAATGGATCAGAGAGTGAGAATGTGTGTGTAAACGCTTTACCTTCCTGGTAAGCTCCATCTGCCATCACCAAATGGAGGATTTTAGGATACAAGTGTTGGTGCTCAGTTCCCAAAATGCTTTGCACCATGCTGGAGCCCATTGCAA
This sequence comes from Tor tambroides, assembly GCA_021397915.2. Classification (NCBI taxonomy): domain Eukaryota; kingdom Metazoa; phylum Chordata; class Actinopteri; order Cypriniformes; family Cyprinidae; genus Tor; species Tor tambroides. The sequence continues at coordinate 39,635 of JAFVLL020013089.1, read as the reverse complement.
TGTTCTCATCTTCATCCTCATGAATAGCCTAAATAAACAAACAAAACTCATACAAATAACAATCTGGATATGCTGGATAAAGTCAAGTAAACCAATTAAAAGTCCAGTGCCAGGTGCAACCACCTTCGAAAAGGGATCATTTACCCAAAGATAAAAGATTCTTTCATCATTTACTCATCTCATGGTGTTACAAACATACATGACTGACAGAAAATTGGACAAAAAAGAAAGAGATACTAGACAAAAAAATATACCATGAAAGTCAAAGGGTTTTGGTCACCAATATTACCCAAAATAACTTTTGTGTTCCACAGTAGAAAGTCAGGTTTGGAATGACATGAGGGTGAGTAAATAAAAGAATTTTTATTTTCGGGTGAACTATTCCTTTAAGTTAGCAATTGTGAAGTCATTATCACTACAGGGTTTCTTAACTGAAGGGGTTTTTTTTGTAAACGGCAGCAAAAATTACAGCAAATCACAGCAGTTTACTGTACTTCCAGTGTGACAAACTATATAAAAAGCATCATAAGGCAGCACATTTAACATTCTTAAAGGTTAAGGATAACATCTGTATCTAATTCCCAGAATGAGGCCGACAGCTAAAAACAAAACTTGGTGTTTAAAAATTTATGAGTGTCCTCATCTAAGAAGTACATAGCTGCATTGTTATTGGTGGTGTTTGACCACTAAAGACCTCTTAGTTATGCAGTATTTCCGCAATGCATTCACCCGGGCACAAAACCACTGAATCTCACTGGAGACATGGTGAGAGTTGACATTTAATGCAAAACCGAAGAACTCAGACCTTGATCTTGTTGTAGGCTTGAATGAAGTTCTCAAAGCCCATGGCCTGCTCCAGATGGAACCGCAGCTCCTCCAGACGACTGAAGATACTGTCCTGCTGCTCTAGGTCTTCGTCGTCCTCTTCCTCGCTGTCATCTGCATTCATACACATGCACAGAGATAAAGATATACTACAATCTATCAAAGTTCACACAGTGAGAATGTATTGTTGTGGAATACTGCTAATACTACACTGATCTATGTCAGTACTGAAAGTGATATTTGCCAATGTCATTCCACACCGTAGTCACACAAAGCCAATCAATCATCAAATTTAATTAGTCAGAACAATATCTTTAGCTCAAACACAATACTTGTTTTCATTTTTAGAGAGCTTAGCAAAAGTTAAACATGAAGTTTGTTGCATTTAGGTTATAGTTCCATTGAGTTGTGCTTGTTGATGTAGTCAGTAATTGTTTAGTTATGTTTGTGGATGGTGTCAACATTTGCGTTCACATTTGAGGTTAGCTGTTGTTTTTATGAACAGGATCAGCTATTGTGCTGCATTTAAAGTGTCTGTTAGCTGTTGACCTGTGCTTGCAGATGCAAATAGCAATTGTTAGCTGTGTTGTAGTTTGCTGTTGCACTATGTTAGCGCAAGTGGCTTGCAGTTGTTAGCCTAGTTAGCACAGGGGATTAACTGTTGTACTATGTTAACGATTACGGTAAGCTGTTGTGGTGTGTTTGCAGATGAAGTTAGCTGTTGTAGTGTGTTAGCAGATGTGGCTAGATGCTGAGCTGTGCTAACGGATGTGGTCAGCTGCTGAGTAGGGCTGCACAATTAATTGAATTTCTAATCACGATTATGGATGCCACGATTACATAATCGTTCAAAGCCGTGATTACAAAAATAAATAAACAATTAAAAATGCCCACTTGCATTATTCTGTGTGTTTAAGAGGTGTTTGCAGCGCGGGGTTTAACAAACTCAAACACACTGGATAAAAGACATTTTGTCTAACTGATAGTCGTTATCACTCTGTTGTGCATGATGGATATGTTAAACGCCAAACGTGTCAAAAGCGGAACAAAATACCGATACTCGTTTGAACTGCGCGCCACACTGTCCTTTTATCCGCTCGCCTCAAAAGAAAACAGCGCAGCGTGAGCTTAGAGCGTATGCGTTTATCACAGTGACCAGTCGCGATCACGCACTAAACAATGCTGTGAAATCCAGTAAGAAGCTCTCGAGTTCAGCGCAGAGTTCTCCAGTACAAATCACGTCTCTTTAATTTAAACTAGTTTAAAGCCAAATAAATCAGAGCTGTTATTCTCATCAACACGGATGCAGAAACAGTGCAACAACGATCCAGTTAGAAGACGATTCAATCCACAATTCACCCACATTTACCATAGTTTTACTGTAATAACAGTAACGGTAACAATGGTACGATGGCAGAAAAGTGGGATATTCATATTGAGTATTATTATATTGTTAATATACTAAATACGTTAAAGGAATAATGGAATATAATTACATTATTTTATTAATTATTCTATCAGTTGATGTGGATTTTAATTGACTGAATGTCTTTAGGCTACTGTTTTTCAATGCAAACACCATAGAAACCATAAAGTTAGGCTACTTTTTTACCATGGCAATGAGGTGCTATACTTTTAGTTGTGTACAAAAGATGAGGCTGTTACAGTTTTCACAATGGTACTGCCAAATGTACATCTGCATCCCAACTCAAGCTCCTGTTCTAATGTGCATTTCTAAGAGACAAAACTTGCAATATTACATGTTCAGAGCTACCAAATCAGGTGCTGGTGCCACTGCTCTCGAATGTTAGTCTGGAGCCCAGATAATATAATTTGTACTGTAAAATGTTATTGTAATTTGAAATTTCGTCTGTTTAATTATAAATGAAATATATAGCTTTAGTAGACAATTTTTTCTTTTTTTTCTTTTAGTTTTAGTATAACATTATTATACCATGCATAATTTTACTTTTTTTGTTTAAAGAAGAAACCAAACTAACGTATAGTTGACATTTGAGGCTCAATGCTATAGAAAAGCAATAAAAAGTTCAGGAAGAGTGTTTTCAGCCTTTTTTTAAATATATATTTTATATAAAAATATGGCATGCGGCTTCAAACAATGGCATAAATCTGTTCAAAATAATCGTTATTAATAATCGCAATTACAATCTCAAGGGAATAATCGACAATTATGATTTTTGTCATAATCGTGCAGCCCTACTGCTGAGCTATGCTAACGAATATAGTTAGCTTTTTAGTTGTGCTAGTGGATTTGGTTACCTTTTAAGCTGTGCTAACAGATGTTGTTAGATGCTGTGCTGTGCTAGCAGTTGTTTTGGCAGATGTGTTTAGCTTTGCGCTGGTTTAGCAGATGTGGATAACTGTTGTGCTGTGCTAACAGAACAGGTTAGTTGTTTCACTGTGGTTACAGTTAGCTATTAGCCTGTTGCACTATGTTAGCGGTTATGCTTACCGGTTGTGCTGTGTTGAAAGATACAGTAAGATGTTGCGTTGTGTTTACGGATGTATTTGTGGATTTTAAGGTTAGCTGTTGTGTTATACTGCAGGGCCTGAGTTTCGGTTTTTAAACTGGGGGGGAACTCCCCCCTTACATGAGTCACATGGGGGGGATTTAAAGATTCTGGGGGGGGGGTAAATTGACACATCGGGCTAAAGTAATCATCTTCATTTATTTATGTCTACAGTTTTTAATGTATCTTGGTTTTCAAAGAGTTATATCAAAATTTGTCATGCTCTCTGACTCTCTGAGTTCTAAACTGACATTAAGAACTGTATTAAAACTATATTAAGAATCACTGTTTTGTATATTCCAGTTTCAGTTCAATTTCTTTGTTTTTAAAAAAAACTTTATACAAAATACACCACGCTCTCCTTCAAACTGACATTAAGAACTATATATTAAGGTCTCTCAATTTCAGTGTATTTCATGGGTTTCAGATCAGTTCAGTTCTTTGCTTTTTCAAAACTTCATACAAAATACGTCATGCTCTCCTTCAAATTAACCTTAAGAACTCTGTTTAAACTATATATTAATGTATCTCAGTTTCAGAGTCTTTCATGTTTCAGTTCAATTTTAGTCACTTTTTTCCATTGCTTGTGACTTTGCATAACAATAGGCGCATTGGACTTGAAGCAGCGCTGCGCAGAATGATCACTGTATGACATCAAGTATCGCGAGAGCGATAAGAGAGCAGACGGATCCATTCGAATCGCTCTCGCGATACTTTGATGTCATACAGTGATCATTCTGCGCAGCGCCGCTTCAAGTCAAACGTGCCCAGTAGAAAACAAGTAGAAACGCGCAGTCACGTGTTCAAACAATCAAAAAAGTTCACTTGAACTGAATTAATTTGAAATTTTTTGGATAACAAATTTAATGTCGATTAACGCTTCATATTTTGAGTTGCTTTCATTTTTGTGCCTTCTGAATAAAAAAGAAATGTCTCCGCTTTCTATAGCCAAATAATTTCCCCCCTAACGTTTAAGCGTTGTGAAATAATCTAATCAGAGTGTTGTATTTGTTTTTATTTAAGAAAAAAAGCTCTCCAAAGATTAAAAACCATTTCAGTGAATGATCTTTACACCGACATAAATTAAATAACACAAGGACAAATATTATGCAAGCTGTTGGCGTCTTCTCGCCGTTGAAACATGGGTCGTTACGTGAGAGATGATGACGATCAGTGAACAGGAGTCTATTTTATTTCATGTTCATTCATGTTAACTTTCGATAAAATGCGCATTTTAAAATAAGGAGATGATGATTTACTCGCGCTTCGCTGCTGCTGTGTTGAGTCGGCAGGCGCGCTCTATCCACTCACACACTATAAAGAGCATTTAATGTTTGAATTTCGGGATTAAAATAATATAATTTGGAAGCCGATACTATCTTCACAAGCAGCTCATTATGACTCAGAATATAAGAGCGCGTGACACAGGCTTGTGTGAATCAGTGCGACGCGGGCCGATGCTCTGCTACAGGACTCAACGACAGAGAAGGCCGGTGCAGCGCTGTTTTAAAAAAAAAAAAGACAGGCTGTTTGAACCAGTGATTTATTTTTTCGCGTCGGTAGATGTATTTAATCTGAGATGAAGCAAATATATTTGTGCGGGAATTTCTCGCATTATAAAAGTTAAACTTGCGGGAATGGTTTAAATTATGCGCGATCCCCGCAATCCCGCACCGAAATTCAAGCCCTGTACTGTGTCCACAGACATGTTTGTGGATCTTGTAAGCCATATTGCTGCATTTGTGGATGTAGATAGCAGTTGTTCTGTCCTGTTTTTGGGCATGCGTTCAGCCTTTGTGCTCTGTTTGTGGATATGGTAAGTATTTGCAGCTGTTTATGGATGCAGTCGTGATTGCATTACCAGACTGCCACTCCTCATTGAGCGGGCCTTCACTACTGTTCTGCTCTTCATCCTCCTCAACCTCCATTCCGTTAGTAACTGGCCCTCCTGGCTCTTCTTCACCATGGCTAACATCATCTTCCTCAGCCATTCCATTAAAACACTCCTCCTCTGGACTGCATTTGTCAACACCAGCACTAGCCAACCCATTAAGACCAGCTGCCTCTTCATCAGCCGGACTGCTGTTGGATCCACCGCCATCATCCTCCTCTTCATCATCATCATCATCACTGTGCTGCTCCTGGAGAAGCCTCTCCATAGATGCTCTGAGCTCCCTCAAATCATCATCCTCATACACACTGAGAGAGATACAGTCATAAGTGAATATGTGTGTGTGTGTGTGTGTGAGTGAGAGAGAGCAGGTACACATGCATGCAAGTTGTGTGTGTCTTACTCCTCAGGTTCAGACTGCTCATCCGGTTTATCCTCCAGATCTTCAATCTCCAGGTTGTTGTCAGGAGCAACTGCAACTTCAGGTTCTGCAGCATCACTGAACACTTTACTGAGGTCTGGTAAGGAGCACGTCCTCAGCATCTGATAGATCACCCACAAGTGATATAAAAACGTCACAGATCAGAAATATTCATGTTATTTTGAAACAAATTCTATACTCAAGTGCAAAACTCCCTCAGTTTTCTCAGACTATTTATGAAAGTAAGCTGCAAAAATGGCTCAACCTGTAAGCAAGGTTGTCTTGTCACAGCCATGAGCATGTAAATAACAGGACGCACTAAAAAAAAAAAAAAATCCATTTGTTATCTAGAGGTACAGGAAGTTCAGAAAACATTGTGCTGTGGGGTAGCACCGGTGTCTCGGCATAGACAGAAGGATCCTAATGTTAGAAACAAGCATTTGAAGTTTATTTTTAACAACATCCCTGATTATTTCAGTCTGACCTTCACAGTTTGTGCAGCACATTTCATTGTGGATTGTTTTGTGAACCTGTCACAATGTAATGCAGGCTGTGCAAATAGGTTGTCATTGAAGGATGAGGCAGAGCCAACTATATTGCACCCGATAGCAAACTTAAATAAGCACTGTTTTTCAGTTCATCTCACAAGTGAAGAGGGTGTTGAACATGGAAGTCTTAGAGGCACAGAAGCAAAAAGCATCTCAATTAAAGCTTAAGTGCAAAATGAAGTGCATAGTTTTAAAAAGATTTCCAAACATATAGTCCCATCCCATACTTGCAATATTGCTTTAACCAATGCTTTTGGCCTGGTCAGGATGTTCAAACAGAGCAATGTCTTTATACTGCCACACAGCCAGTGTTAACACTTTTAAAAGTCATGATGTAACCAAATTAGCATCAGATTCTTTCAACTGAAACTTAGGGAGATGTGGTTCAATTCATGGTTGATTGAATGGAGGCAGATCTAAATGCACGCTTGCACTCGATTGTAAGAAATAGAAGAGGTTTAAGCTGATTAAATGATTGGAGAAGTCCAACATATGTCACCAGAGAGAAGTCTGTTATTTCACCGGAAGACTGACATTATAGAATATAGACAGGGTGAATTTCCATTTCACGCTGACTTTAACACTAGTAAACCAATTTACATATTGTTGATTTTGCATATTAAGCTAGGATAGAAGAAAATACTGTAACATCAGAAAAAGTAACACTTTTATTATACATCTTTAGTTCTAAGGGTTAGGGAGAGGTGAGGATTTTCATAAAAATTAGCTTATAATTATCTTTGGTGAAAGAAACCTTGACATTTTAATTGGACTATAAAAGTATAGAAAATGGCTCTTTAATCAATATGAATTGGAACAAGAAATGCACAAGCACAATCTCTAAGCTGTGGTTCGAACTTATTCAATCTGAATCGTGTGCAGGAATAAAACGACGTAGCTATTTAACACCCAGCATGGACTTAAAATTGTCTCCACAGAGCAAAGGAGGGCTTTAATATCGGCGCAGTCATCCATCTCCACCACAGCCGTCGGTACAGAGATGCACTGTGTTCTCGCACTTGCACAGTGGAGAGGAGTGCTAAACTACTGATTAAACAGACTGACAGCCGGCAATTAGTGTGTGTGTCATCTGACTGTCCAGTTGTCCAGAGGGTTGGGTGCAAGCAAGCCAAAAGGCCAAATGTGTGGGCGTGTTTGCAAAAGTGTGGGCGTGGGTGTGAATGTTAATGTGCTTTTGTGAGGGCAAAGAAAAGTATGTGTGTATGTGTGCCTGTGGGGTGGGCGAAAAAGTACACAGGCCAGCGCAAAGTCCTTTGGTTTACTGGCACATCAAGGATGTGGAAGAATCGCATTAATAACGCTCCACTCAGGAGCTCAAACACACACACACACACACATTCAGCAGTCCTTCCAGCACAGCAATGGCCCAAGGCACATCCACACTCGTACATATGCCTATCCTCGTATATGCACACACCACTGTGTGCGCGCAAACACAAATTTCAGTCTGTGGAAAACAAATCACCCCAAACAAAAAAATTCTATGAGATGTACAAATCTGAGCTCCTCTATCATTCTATGCAAAGCGCTACACATTACCGAAGGCTGCCATCTGTTTCTCCTGCTATAGTGCCATCTCTTTCTTCCTCATAGTCTTTCTCTTGCCCTTTTTAGTGCTCTCTTCCTCTCTTGCCTTGTAGTGTAATCAGTGTGATAAATGGCAGCAGTGGGGTCCTCCATTACTATGCTTTGTAATAGTCTTATATCTTTCGATTAAGACAAACACACACTTGGATTTCTTCAGTGTTGTTTTTGAAAACTAAAATTATAACTATTAAACTGAAGAAAAAAAAAACTAGAAAAACTAATATAAAAATATGAACATTAGATGAAAAACTTGATCAACAGGTATTAGAAAAAACTTTGAAGAAATACTGCTTTGTTAATTAACTGAAATACAATTGAGTTAAAATACTAAAACTGGAAAAAAAAAAAAAAAAAAAAAAAAAAAAAAAAAAAAAAAAAAAGGTCACGGGTTTGGGGGGTCCAAAAGCACATTAAATTACTAAAACTAAACTAAAATTAAACTGAAGTGTCAAAACATAAAAATAAAAGCAACTATTAATACATAATATATTAGTATATAAATAATACTTCAATAACACTAGTTCTTCTTAAGGTAGAACTATGCATTTTTAAAGATCACTACTACTTTGACAACTAATTTGAGACTTTTTTTTCTTAGGTAAAGTCAGTCAGTTCTTTACACCACACATTCACGAACAACCACCACCCACCCACAATGCTCCACTCTCCAGTCTAAGGTCTCCTAACTTTCTTGAACCATCCTACAACCTGCCCCCATGACCCTATTTCCCACTAGCATAACACATCAAAAAAAGGCTTGGGTAACCCTCAGGTCTCTCTTCTCCTCTTCAGGTTTCTTCTTTCCTCTCACAGAACAACTTTCTAGACAGTAATCAGTCAGGTTTTAAGAGCTGATATTCACAGACTTGCTATCTGTCACTGAAATCCTGTGGCCGGTGGGAGATCGTCCATCTTCATTTGGCTGGACTTATCTGCAGGATTCAACACTGATAACCACAAAACCTTACTGTCTCTCAATCCTGGGAATCACAGGAACTGTACTTTGCTAGTTTCAGTCCTACTTCACAAGAAGGGGAGAAGGGTCATATCAGCTAACTATCAGGGTACCTCAGGGTTCGGTGCTCTACCCCCTCCTCTTTATGAGACAACATCAGCACAGATTTCGGCCTGCCCAACAGACATTTCAGCCTGGATGAAAGAACACCAACTTTAACTTAACTCCTTGTCTTCCTAGCCAGGAACCTGGGAATACTATTTGAGATATTGTTCGTGAAGCTCATTTGGTCGTCAAAGCCCACTTCTGAAAGTGGGCTTTGAAGATCAAGCAAATCAGACCCTTAAATATTTGAGCATGCTAAACCACTCCTTGTTCTGGCAGATCATTCCTAGACTGGATTGTAATGCTTTTAGCTGGCTTTCCTGCATGTGCAATCAAAACTCTCCAAATGATCCAGAATGCAGCGGCACGTCTGGTCTTCAATGAACCCAAGAGAGCGGACATTATGCCAATTTTTGTCTCACTCCACTGGCTGCCAGTAGCTGCCCTCATCAAGTTCAAGGCACAGAGGCTTGTGCACAGAAGAGTCACTGGATCTGCACCCTTGTAACTACACTCCCTTTTGTAAATGTACATTACCTCTACAAATTTGTGCTTCTGTTAACTCTTTCACATAGTGTCTCATTTACATTTCTGTAGTAGTTAAGGCTGGATACGCAACAATAAGATTTTTTCAGTTTAAAATGTGAAGTTTGCTCTAGTTTTACACTAGTTGTACATTTTGGGCAGTTTAAGTTGACAGATTTCACAGAAAAATCACACTGTGTTTGATGGGCACAAACTTTGATTTTTTTTTTTTTTGGCTATGATTCTATCCAGTTTCATAGGATATCAAACAAGTTTGTTATCTGAGCTGATATTACAACAGCCCCGTTTCCACCACAGGAACTTTTCCCAGGAACTAGGGACTTTGGGCTGGTGTGTTTCCACTGCAGGAACCAGGATCTAAATAAAGTTCAATAAAAGTTAAATAAAAATTTGCCCCTCAGAAAGTCCCTGCTCGCAAGGTAGTACTTTTTCAAAGGTCAGGAACTTTCTGGGGTGGGACTTGGGCACTGAACATGCTGATTGGTTGAGTTCATGCAGCACTGTATTTCAACCACCATATATTCGCATAATTTTTTAAAATATTACTGTTATTGTGTCATGAAATGTAGTTTTAAAAGTATTTCAGGTGAGAATGTAGTTGTTTAAAACTCAAATCTGCGGTTTATTTATAAAGACAGCGCCTATTTAAAAATGTGCTTCGCTGATTTCGGAGACGTGAGGTCCACACGATCAGCGGGAGATCACACTCCCGAGTCGAACTTGCGAAGTCCGAACTACCAAGGATGTAAGTCCGAAATTTGTCCGCGCAGACTTACGTCACCAGACTATTAACCTAATCTTCTCGGTACTTTAGACAGCGATGGAAACGCAGACAGCAACAGGTCTGGGGGGAAAAAAGTTCCTGGGACAAATTGTTCCAGGTAATTTCGGGGAAAAGCGGCTATTGTTTACATTTGTCAAGTGTTACCTAGCAACAAGGCCCATGTTTCTGTGTGACAGCAATTACAAAGTCGGCAAGTGTGCCTATGATACCTAGATCTCTTCAGTTGTTCAGATTCTAAAAGTCATGTAGTCTATTACTGCCTTTATCATTTGAAGATCTGGCCAGAGTTTAGTGTCACTGATTTACAGTCTGAACTAACATGCGAAAGAAAACAAATATAGACTCACACTTGTTATAGTGAGGTTCTAGTGCTCACCTTTGGGTTGTTTGTATCAAAGAGGCCAGTGGAGAGGCCAATGAGAAGTGCATCGCCATGTCTTTGGGAGCGCAGTGGAGAGACAGAGCGGGAACGTGAGGCGATGGAGGAAGAGTCTTCCAATGAGGACTGAGCAGACAGGACGGCCAACGCTACTGTTCGCCTGTGAGCTGGACTACTATTTAGCTTCACAAATAAAGACTCATCTACTGAAAAAAGAAGAGGCCAACAAAAACTGGTTTTTTTTTTTTTGGACAGTGGGGATTCATTCAAACTGGCATTCTTTAAGCTTCTGAGGATTAACATTGTTAGAAAGTAAATGAATTTTAAAGGGGATATTGGAGCGCTTTGATATGGTGCATAATGAGACATGCTTGTGTGAGAGGGAGATAAGGCATCTTAGTATTGCATTTGAGACTACCTGCAGGTTCAGGGTGTTTCTCTTCTCTTTGTGTTATCTCTGTGCACTCTGCTTGTATTACTCTGCCCTCTGCTGGCCTACAATAAAAATAAAAACAATGATTAAAAGAATAGTTCACTGAAAATAAGTTATGTCATTATGTCCACTACTGTAAGATTTGAGTTTTTTTTGGAAGATATCAATATTTCAGCATTAATTAAATTGATCAAAAAATACAGTAAAGACATTTACAATGTTACAAAAGATATCAAATAAATGCTGTTTTGAACTTTCTATTTATTAAAGAATCCTGAAAAAAAAATGTATCACTGATTTTGTAAACATATTACACAGACAACTGTTTTCAACACTGATAATGGTAAGAAATGTTTCTTGAGCACCAAATCAGCATATTAGAATAATTTCTGAAAGATCATATCATGTGACACTGAAGACTAAAGTAATGGCTGCTAAAAATTTCATTTGAAAAATAATATAGGAATAAATTTCACATTATTACTATTTCACTCTATTTATTAAATAAGAAAAAACACTTTGTGACCATAAAAGAAAAAAAAAAAATCCTACCAACCCCAAACTTTTGAATGGTAGTGAATGTTCTAAACCTGTGTGCTGTTACTGTTTCTTTAGAACACAAAATGATGTAAGCCAATTGAGTGAGCGCACCTCCCTTCTCCCCAGTCAGCACTGCTCTAGCCAACTGTGTAAATGCCCACCATAAAAAAACAAAACAAAAAAAAAAACAAAACAAACAAACAGAAAGCGGGAGAAAGAGTAGGATTATGGAGTCTACAGGGTCAGCTCGATAGTTAGGCAAATTAATATTAAAGAAAAACGTATGTAATATGAGATTACCAAACAAAAAAGGCAATTTGCAAGAGCTGTGTCACAACACATATCAAAAGCTCCCTTATCGGTTCTGCTTTCAGTATTGGAGAATAAAAAATACATTCTTAGATGTTTTTATCAGTACATGATTCTTCAAATATTTCTACTTGTGTCAGGCGGTTTAGGTGAACTTTCTGTTTAAATGATAATACATAAACATTTAAAATGTAGTACTTTAAATGATAATTTGATTTTGAAAAAAAAAAAATTCAATTCAACATTATAGAGACAGATATAGATAAGCTATATATTAACACTGAAAATAAAACCTTTCACAGGTTTGAAAGAAGATTGAAAAAATCTGTATTAATTTTAACAGTGATACAGATATTAATGCCAAAATGATGCTTCCAGTTGTCAAATTCTGTGAAAAAATAAAAAATAAAAAAAATGCTTACAGAGACACTGGAGTGTCATTTGTCCATGCTTGCATTACATCTGCTGGGGGTGGCTTTGAGGTTTGATGAGAAGCTTCATCCAGAACTACTGACTCCATATCATCCACCACTGGAAGGACAGAAAATGTTTGTTACAAACAGTAACAAGTGCAAAAGGTCTCACTATGATCTGAATTTCTACACATTTCAATCTTGAATAATAAGGTATCTCGTTAAGAGTAATGCATTCATTTTCAGTGTAACACTATTCTCACCCTCTGTCTCACTTTCTCCAGACAGAGTCTTTTGTATCTCTTCTGTAGTTTGTGGGATTAGTTCCTGACTTTTAACCTCTGCTGTGATTGGCACTGTCTCCTGACATGTCACTTCTTGTTTGGCAAGGCCAATGGCAGGCTGGCATGGCTGAGGAAGAGGCACTTGTTTGGTTTCATGAGTGACATCTAAAGACTCTTCAACAAGATTAAGGCTTTCTGGGGAAAGAAAAAAACAAAACAAAAAACAAACAAATAGAAACTCAGGATTAACAGGAAGCTATTGTCAGTAAGACTGAACACATCACACAGATGAAAAACAGTCTGATGAAAGACTCACCAGGCAGTGTGTGGTCACAGGTGCTGGCAGGATCTAGTTTCTGGGTAAAGGGCTGGAGCTCTGCCTCTTCCAACACCTTCAGAACCTCTGAGTCTGGACTCTGCCCCCAAGCCTTCCTTAGTCCCTCCCCCTGCCAATCATCCATGCAAATAACTTCACCTGCTGTTTTTTCTGAAACAAGTTAAAAAATAAAATAAAAAATTATGTTACTGCATATAAAAAAGTCACCGATTTTATTATATACAATGGAAACAACATGATTATGCTCTCTGGGCACAGAATACTAGAGATCTAGCCTTGTTTGTTATTAATCCAGTTGCTATAGAGCGGCTGGAGTCCCAGTGCATGTAACACAACACACCATCCATGGTTACAAAACAAAACACTCTCTAATACATAATCTATTCACTCTGGAAGTAATAAGGATGTGTATAATTAATTGACTACCATTTTTCTGCATCTAGTTGACTAACAAAAACAAAGGTCAAATTATTCAAATGTGCACCTCAGCCTGCTGTAGCCATCAATTTCTCACTGTAGCTCACCTAAATGTTGCCTTCATAACTGAACGCACTATGAATATGTGATGCTGATGTAATGAGAGCTGATTGTGTGTGTTTTTCACTGCTGCAATATTTTGATTCTTGTTGGCACAATCACTTCTCATTAGAGTCTTGCAAATGTGCTACAAGAAACTTAGACACTTGTCAGGTTGGTATCTGTGAGTCTATGCAACCAGTGCCGCAGCGCACACTTTCTTAGTACGCTAAGAAGACAACCTCCACCGTTTGTTTTTCCACAAGTGTTCTGTGTTTTATCAAACACAAACTATCAACTCAATAAAATAAAAAGTGTTGAATCAGTTGCAAAAACTGCATAAACTACAGAATCTCAGGATGAGGACGTTTACCTGTTAGCTGACCTGCTGTTGTAAGGCTAGTTTCTTCCAGAGTCTGCTGAGCCACAGACAGAAGAGGGGCACCATCAGTCTGCCACTTCTTCCTGTCCCCACCAGAGGGAGCATTTGTCTCTGGAGATGCCACCTGAGACACTGAGATACAGTAGGACAAGAGAGGGGAAACAAAGAGAATGTGTATAGTACTCATATGACATGAATATAGAAAAGATACTCATTTTATCTTTTATTACTGACCTACAAAACACAAAAAAAAGCTAATAAAACTAAGTCTGTTCTGATCTGACTGGTCTTTAGTATTTTAAACGTCATAAATAGTTTTATCAAATTTAAGATCATAAAATGTCTTAAATATCTTAAATGGTATAATAAAGCCTTAATTAACAATGCAAGAGGTCTTACATTTGAGGATGGAAAAACAGGAATTGTGATATGGCCTAATGTGATTATTAAAATTCAAAATATTTAAATGTGACTGCTGTACATTTCAAAGTAAAAAATACCAGTCAACCTATAATTCATGTGTGCTGATATATTTGTACATAAAACAATTTCAAAACATTTGTATTATGAATAAAACACACTTTGAGCATTTTACACTTGCAGTTATCCTATTTTGTTGATAAGCAAATCAGCAGCCTGTTTAATTAAGTAAAATGTGAATTTGTGCCACGGCCTGTTTAATTGTGTTTTTACAGCAATAATAATAACAACATATTGGTGAGAATGTTGTGTTTATACCTGCTAGAGTTGCACAGGTCTCTTCCAAAGTTTGTTCGGCTACAGACAATATGGGTGGAGCTACAGCTTCCCATTTCTTCCTATCACCAGCTGTAGGAGGTCTTTCTTCTGTGATGGAAGGCTGGATCTGTTGAGGAGTTGGGCATGGTGCACTGCTGCAAGGTGTGGCATTTTTCACAGCATCTTCCTCAGTGGTCTGGACCTTCTGATTAAGTCTGCGAAGAATCTCCTTCTTGTCACTCTAAAAAAAATAAAAAATAAAAAAACATCTCATTATAATGACAAATTATTCAATAAACTCTTATAAACTCTTATATTAATGGTATTTCCCACCTGTACACCTGATGTTTCTGCTTTAAGGGAGTCCTCTTTCATAGGAGAAATCTGTCCTGATGAAATCTACCAAAAAAGAAAATACATAAGCATTGCATGGCCATTTAAACAAACACAGCAAAGGTGATTTAATCAGTGTGATGGGTGACTAACCGCGCCCACATCCTTCAGAGCAGCAGTCATGGAGATGGCTGGAGTGGTGGGTCTAGAGGAGGGTGTGGCTTTGGAAGCATCTTCCTGAGGGGTGGAGTCAGATGGCTGAGTGGCAGGGGCTGCAGGAGGTGGAGCTCCACCCACAGCTCCAACAGAAACCTTCACTCCTCGTGCAACAAGCTGCTTTGTCACAAAAGATAGGCCAAAACAAAACACACAATAACATACATAAGAGATGGATGAGGAGAAATGAGGAAAGAGGAGAAGTCTGGGAAAGAAAGATGACATACATGATCCTCCCATGCTTTCTTCTCTCTCTCATATGCTTCTCTTCTCTTCTTTTCCAGCTGTTCTTTAATTACAGCAGCACGAGCCTTTGACTGGGCCTTACATAAAAGCACACATTCTTGATAATTGTTTTACTCAAATAACAGTCTGGTTGCTTTTGCATTCTGATACTAAGACATTTATA
The DNA here is from genome assembly GCA_021397915.2 of Tor tambroides. Classification (NCBI taxonomy): domain Eukaryota; kingdom Metazoa; phylum Chordata; class Actinopteri; order Cypriniformes; family Cyprinidae; genus Tor; species Tor tambroides. The sequence goes on along the minus strand of JAFVLL020013089.1, from coordinate 24,132 downwards.
CTTCTATACATTTAAGACCATTTAAGAATCATCTAAGAATCATGGTTTCCACAAAAATATTAAGCAACACAATTGATTTCAACACTGATTATAATAAGAAATTTTTCTTGAGCACCAAATCAGCATATCAGAATGTTTTCTGATTTATCATGTGACACTGAAGACTAAAGTAATGGCTGCTGAAAATTCAGCTTTGCCATTACAGGAATTTTAAATTATATTGAAATAGAAAACAGTTATTTAAAATTGTAGTAATATTTTACGATATTAAGGTTTTTACTGTATTTTTGATCAAACTAATGCAGCCTTGGTGAGCATAAGAGAATTCTTTTAAAAACATTTAAAAAAATACCAACCAACTCCAAACATTGGAATGGTAGTGTATCTAATTACATTTTCAATTCAAATTATACTGACAATTTATTTTGAAAAAAACATATTAAAATGCGAAACCTTTAAAGCTTCGATCTTCTTCCTCCTGAGTACTGCCTCTTCACATGACTCCTGACTGTCTGATCCGTCACTGTCATACTGAGATAGACGGTCCAAATATAACAAATGAATAAATTTAAAAATCGATTTAATGATGTGTAAAAGCACTGCAACTGATGCAAATAGATAATAGTAAACATTAAAATATGTATAATGATACAGCTGACAACATTATCAACAATAAATCTACAGTTGAAAGAAATGTCAAATGGGCCTAAACGTGGGTGCGTATACCTTCTCTCCTCTGAGGCGAGCTTTGATCTGCTGGCGTTCATTAAAGTTCTGTAGTCGGATCTGTCGTAATCTCGCCAAGTACTCCTGAGAAAAACAGTTCACATATCATCTCTCTTTGTTCTCTTCCTATTGTCTCCTTCCGACAAACATAAGAACAGGGGCAAGACACTTATTGTATACTGAACATGAAATATAATTGGTGAAATACATTGGAAAAGAAAAACAGCATTAAACATTTACACTGTATTGTGGGAATAGCAAACTTAAAGTTACAGCAGAATCAAAGCCATTCATTGATGATGACCATAAAAAGCAGCAGTTAGTCTTCAGCTGGGATCCTGCAGATACACTGAATACGCTTCAAAAATAGAAAAAATGATGAGGGACCCAAAACAAGGGGTGTTGAAGCAGAATAACATCCACACACACAAAAAAAGATTAAAAACAGCATTGGGGAATTTTGCCAGAATGTGGTATTGGATGAAATGAAATAATAAACTATAACATTTTCAGTGTATTTCACAGCCACATTCAACAAACATACACTGTGCAGGTACTGGACATCAGATGGCGCTGGTGAGCAGATGCAGCAACAACAGGTTGGCATTTACAACTTAAAATAAGAAACCGAACAATGAAGGGTTTAAGTGACTTGATGGATTGAGGAGTGTTGTTTGGTCCCAGACAGGACTCCTACCTCCTCCTCTTTGTTGACTTGGGGTCTCCTGCATCGGGAGGAGTTTGTCCAGCTTGCAAAGATGGCGGCCAGGTTTTGCCGGGCCCCCTATTCATCCATTGGTTAATCCGATATTACAAAAGCCACATAATTAAATGTATTATCAATTCCATCACTGACTTCAACACCTTATTTCTATACATAAGTTGTTAACTGAATGCAGACAGATCTGAATGTGAGCTTGTGGTTGATTGTAAGAAAGGGGCAGGATTTAAGCGGAGTAAATAATTGGAGATGTCCAGCATACGTCACCAGAGAGAAGTCTATCATTTTACCAGAAAATCAAGTTATGACATATTACAGGAATGCAAACTCGTCAGGGGTGGAAAAAGGTGACAAACTAAACTAAACCACCCCCCGCCCCGTTATTTTTTTCTGAAAAAGGAAAAAAAATTAAGTCAAAAGTCAAAATAATCTTGTTTTTGATTTGAAATAAGATTATTTTGCTTACCCCATTGGCAGACTAGCCTATTTTGCTTGTTTTAAGGAAAAACTCACTTAATTTTGACTTTTTTTTTTCTGAAAACAAGACTTTTTACTTGTCTAGAAAATACTTCTTGATTTAAGAATTTTTAGATATTTCAACTAGAAATTTTATTCAACTTGTTCCTTAACGTTTTACATAGCCTCTGGAAATATGGACAGTTGCCTGCAGCGTCTAAAAGTTACACCGTGTCTACACCGGACGTGAGCAGCGCGGTGCGGCGCGACAAATCCCCGACAGAAAACTGCTGCTGCGTTCTATTTATGACGTATTGACAAGTTTCAAATGATTTTCAACGGTCGCTTTGTAGCGTCCAGTGTAGACAGACTTTAGCTGTTGCGGCCGGCTATTGTATTTTGTCGTGTCGCGCCACGCGCGTCCGGTGTAGACACGTGTTTAGGCTTCAGGAGTGAGATTGGTTGGATGAGGGAAAGAACATTAAGGTAAGCCAATCAGAGGCAGAGTAGGGCAGGTCTATTCCTTTGCCAACAGGGGAAAAAAACACTACAGGTGACGTGACACAAATGACTCGCAGACCCCCCCAATTTTTTTATTTTTATTTTTTACAGATCTACACGATTCACGTGAACGACCTATTTCAAAGTGAAAACGGCGAATTTCGCCGAAAGGTGACAAGTTTGCACCCCTGTATTAATTAACATTTGCATGGTTTAATAGTTCACAACAAGATCAGTAAGATGAATGTACAAAATAGATAGCAGTGTTTCCCATACATTGACTTATTTGTGGCAGACCGCCACAATATCAAAACTGACCGCCACAAATAGATTTTCCAAAAGGCTTTGATGAATAAACACACTTTTGTTGAATAAACATGACCACTGCACGTTTAAAAATCAAAATCCGGCACAGGTATTTTTATATCACTGTATTTCAGAAGGAATACGACTGTCTTCAGAAAATTTTCGATGTCATTTTCATTTTATCTTGCATGTAATGCCTAATAAAGCAGTGTTTGTGAGCAGAGCACAGCTTTGTGTACGGCGTTACTGGGGAAACCTCATTTCTAGCACTCTAAAATCGCCTCCTGCAGGCGGAGAAAGAATTTGCACAATATATATATGGGGGAGGGGGATTGCTAACACAAACAGAGCGCAAGGCTGAGGGAAACACTGGATAGGGTGTTTTTTTTATATCACGTTGACCTTAAAACCTATAGTGAAAATAATTTTCTGTGGAAATTTACTTTATGCCAGAAACATTGCAGATAAAGAGTGTACTGAAACCAGAACATTCATTTAACCAGAAGAGGCCAAGGTAAAAAACTCGTACCAGCTGTCCTTCTGCACGGACTTTATTCAGCATGGCTTCTCTTTTCCGCTGTAGAAACTCTTCCACCTGCTTAGTCCTCTCTGCCGCCAGCTGACCTCGAAACCTAGAGACAGAGAGATAAAAGAGGTGATCTTAGCTCTGCTTGACAGACCGGCAGACTGAATATCTGACAAACATTACTGATGAAAACACAGCCACCTGACCTATTGGCATAGTCGTTCTTTGAAATCTGCTCGTTTTGGAGACTTGCTTTCCGTGGTTCTTTCCTGACAACATCCTTAACAGGGATGCAGGCATGACCATTCAGCGACCCTGAGTCTGTAGCAGTGCTTTAATGATAATAACATATGCACATTAAATCAAAAATTATTCAAAAAGACAGGAATACAAAAACACTTGGCACAGTTTTTTTCTCATCCATCTCATTCACCTGCCATTGTCTCCTGAAGACTTGGCTCCTTCCCCAGCACCATCTTTAGGTGTAGGTTTGATTGGTTTTTCAGCTGCTGTGTGGACATGGTCAAATGGAGCTCTGCTTGGAGCTAAAGCAGGAACAGGAGCAGGAGTAGGGGTGGGGCCAGGCACAGGTGATGGGCCTATTCCAGGGGAATGTGGTGCTCCAATGCCGCCACCACCACCACCTCCATAAAACTATGCAAAAATATGCACTGAATGAGAAACCTTAACAATATTAGCAGCCTTTATTGACTAATCTGCAGCAAACAAGGAAGACTATTGTACCTTTCGCTCAGGACTGCTGCCTCCACTGGAACTGAGCACATGTCTCCAGCCCTGCTCCCGAGCCCGGTTTATCCGGTTCAGCTAAAATAAAATTTCAAGTTCCAAGTTAAAGTTTTAATATAAACAAATGAAAGCAACATCAGTTTATTGTAAATAACCATTTGCAGAAGGGCACTGATCAGTTCACCTTTTCCCTCTCAAATCTCTTCATCTGAGCAGCCTTCAGTAACAACATCTACAGAGAGAAACACAATTACTAAGGGGTCACTAACTCAATCAAGAGGCTTTTAAATGTCTTTCTACCCAAGAGACACATTACAAATAGCATCCATCCATCCATCTAATGAAACTAGAACAGCCAACATCTGCTGAACTTGATGTGAACTCATTCAATCACCACACTACAGGCACAAAACAAAATAAACACAACATGACATAACTTACAATTTAGTATGTATGTAAGTATATATATTCTAATAGAAGTCTCTTATGCTATTCTAACATGCTGATTTGTTGCTCAAGAAATATTTCTTACTATTATTAATATTGAAAACAGTTGTGTAGCATTTTCTCAGGATTCTTTAATGAATAGAAAGTACAAAAGAATATAATGATTTGAAATAATAATCTCTGATGTTGTCATGCCATGATATCATCAATAGCTCACCTGTTCTCTTTGCTTCCTTTCCCTCTCCATCATCTCCATCCGTTTCTTCCTCACTCCTTCCTGAAACAGAACATGGCCATGATGCAAACAGTATTTCTCATTACTCGCTTGCAATAGTGATGACGCAGAAAAATTTGTTTGTACAACTCTATGTGGCAAAGTGAGGCAAGAGTAGTCAAACATCCATATATAATCTTGAAAGAATATTTGATCCCAAAATGGATCAGTCATTGAACAATAACGCTTTAGCATATTGCGGCTCAGAAGGTAAAGCAGGTTTAGACACATTTATAGAAAGAACACTGGACTGGTGAAAGGGTTAATAAAGAAAGCGGTGGAAAAGGAAACAGAAATGTAGATGCCCACCATATGGATGACGGCAGCTGGAGAGAAGCAGAAGGACACCAACAAAAAAGAGGGGAAAGAAAAAAAAGTTTCACTAAAGAAAAAAAAACAGATGTGTGTGTTTAGAATATTAGATTGTGATACTACAGCAGCAGGTGATAGCTTAATCTAAATCTAATCTTTATCATTTTATTTAAATAATTAGAAACAGTCACTTTGCTTACAATTTTATCCAGAGTAACTATAAGTACACCTATCACAGTGATAGCGCTGCTGGACCAACCTGTGGATAAGTGTCCTGCTCAAAGGCACAATACGGATAAATGACTTATTCTTTGCAAAAGATTACAATATTTCTGGTAGCAGCTCAGATCTTTAACCACTAGAGCAGACCAATAAATGGGACACATTAGTGATATAAAGGGTAAACCTACTTTAGGCTTACAGGGCAAATGATTTTGGTGGAGGACTAAGTGTATTTGCACAGGGGTAAGTGGATTAAGGAGGATCAGGGTTGGGTGTTAGTAGAAGGGTCTGTAGATAGTGGGCACTCTCTTATGTACCTCATGCTTCCTCCTCTCCTCCTCCACTCGACTGACTCTCCTCTGAGCTGCTGCAGGAGGGGGAGCCTGGACAACACATGACACCGAGGGGCGAGGATCAGAGGTCTCTCGCTCTCGTTTATAGCACACAGCGGGACAACATCAACAAATGTTTGAATGTTACACAAGTGTCCCTCAGTGCCCCTCCTAACATACTGAGTGATAATGTATGGGCAGAACATAGGAGTGGATTAGCCAATGACATACATGGGGTCCTTATTTCCCATGGTTCTCACCTGCTTGAGTTTGACTAGTTTCTTTGCTGCGTCCGGGACCTTTCTGATGGTGTCAGATGGTCTTCGGACTGTTAAAGGCACTCCATATTTGGCTGCTGGCTTTGTGATTTTCTGAGCTGGGGAGATGGGGATGGGGCCTGGGGCAGGGCGTTTGGCTGGGGAGTGAAGAGGAACAGAACATCTGGATTTCTGGTATGTGGAGATCAAGAGAACAATTTAACAATATACTCCAGGCACATCTTAATAAGTGACTACTGCTCATCCGTCAGTGGATACCATGATTCATAAGTAATTTTCCCCCCCTAAATTTAGGATAATAGAATAATACAGATATACAACAACATCAACAGAGGGTAACAAATGTATGTTATTAATGAACGTGTTTACCTGGTGCTCCCTGGGCCACACTCATTTTAGACTGATTAAGGTGAAGTGAGTGGCTGAATTCCTGAGCAATAATCTGCAACATACAAGGAAACATACTAAACAAATAAATTCTCCCACACATGTGGGATTGGGTCTGGAATTAGACCTGAGCGTTATATAACATCTGAGTTATATCTGAGTCACAACGCACAGACTGATTCATCATCACACTGCCATAAATGTCTGTTTGCATGTGTCACCTGAGGGCTGAGAAACTTGTGAATCCTGCGACCAAGAAATGGTTTGTCTAAAATGGCTGAGACAGAGGGTCTCTCCCGGGGGTTGCGCTTGAACAGCTGGGCCAGGAGAGAGCGCAAGTCTTGGGAGTAATGCACGGAAACAGGCGGGTATGAACCACGGATGATTTTTAACACCAGGTTCTTCATGTTTCCAGCCTCAAACTGAGAGAAAGACATCATATAATTGGTTGTACTTGAAACTAAAATGACAATACCACCTTCACTAAAGTCATAAATCACGTAAACCAAGAATAATAAAGAATACAGAAAAAAAAGACTGTACTATATAAAAGAATCAACAGTGAATTTTCTCTTCAGCAGGAAAGCGTCTCTCCACACAGCTAATCATCTCAATTTTTAAAGCTGCTGCAGTTTCACTTGCCTCTCCACTGTAAAATATTAGTCTCCTCAGAACATTCATGGTGTAAATAATGAAAGAAGGGAAGTGAGAGAGGAAGAGGGAGAGAAAATGAGACCTACATACAGAGACAGATTAAAAAGATATGAAAGAGATGGTTCTGTTTTATCGTTCACATCAAAAGATAAGCACAAATACTCCCTTGGACGCAAAAGCTACTATTGAGAACATGAGGTACTTACTGCATGCTTAAGCGTGCACATTTCATACAGGACACATCCCAGGGCCCAGATATCACTAGGGTCAGACCCGACAGAACAACGCAGAAAGAAAGAGAGAGAAGACAAAAAACAAAGGAGATAGACAAGGAGAAAGTGGGACAAATGGGTAAATTTTGGGGTGGCACGTGTGGATTACTCACACATGTGCACATTCAAACATACAGCACATAAAATCTAAAGTAATTTGAATATCAAACAACATGGCTTTGCACAATATCTGAATTTTCTTTTCTTTTTTCTTTTTTGCAAAGGACTACACAAAATCTAATGTTTACAATCCAAACCAATGCACATCGATATGTGGCTTAAAATCCAATTAATGCATCACAGTCTGAATGTTCATATTATATTTCATCATTCAGGATGTGATGGAATTGAAAACCAAATAAGATTTGTGTGCAGTGCATGGTGAACAGTCATTTAATGTCTATATCTCAGTACACACTCTGATACTAAGAAATGTTAAAATTCATACTCTACCAACAATCAAACATTTGGGATCAGTAAGATTTTATTTTTTCAAGAAATCAATACTTGTATTCAGTAAGGATGCATTAAATTGATCAAAACTTACAGCAAATATATTTATAATATTACAAAAAATGTTCCATTATTCATTAGTTTTTAACTTTATATCTGTCGAAAGATTTCTGGGAACAAAAATAAACCATTTTACAAAAAATATTAAGCAGCATAACTGTTTTCAATACTGATGTCTCTTAAGCACAAAATCAGAATATTTCTGGAGGATCATGTGACACTGAAGACTGGAGTAATGGTCGATAAAAATGTAGCTTTGCCAACACAGGAATTACATTTTAAAATATGTACAAATAGAAAGCAGTTTTTAACTTGTAATAAATAAATTTTTCACAATATTGTTACTTTTACTATATTTTTGATCAGATAAATGCAGATTTGGTGATCTTAAAGGAATTATAAATATATACACACACAAAAAAATCTTACAGACCCTAATCCTTTAAACAGTAATGTAATACAGCTGGTGTTCATCAATACTGGCTAAAAATATTCAGACTGATCAAGTTACAAACAGTCCAGGAACAAATGACTTGGGATCAATATGTAGCTGCTGGGATCAGATAAACTCATATAAACTTACATCACCACTAATGATTCAGCAAACTGTACAAGAGTCACAAGTGCTCTGTAGCTAGTGTACTGCTCATATATACCCCCTCTGGCTCAGAACAGGAAGTACTTTACCTCTTGTTGTTGTATGGTTTATTTTCACATATCTCTGGCGACAAGTAGTAAGGTGTGCCAATACATGTCCTCGCCAACTCCACGGTGCTGCACACACAACCACATTACCTATGAAGGTCATTCTCACCACATTCCTTATACTGTTTTAAAATCAAATTGAAATTACTTGCCTGTTCAAAACTCTAGCGATTCCAAAGTCACCCAGCTGAATGGTACCATCTTTGGTCAGAAAAATATTCTTTATAGAAAACAAAAGCAGAAATCATATAAGGCATATATGTAAACCAATTCGTAGTATATTGTACATTATGCTGTAGTTCCACAGAAATGTTGGTACAAGTGTTTGTGAGAGAGAGAGACAGCCGTACCTGTGATTTGATGTCCCTGTGTAGGATTTTGCGGTCATGTACGTGTTTTAGAGCCAGGCAGATCTGCACAAACCAGTCAAGGATCTTCCAGAAAACAACAGACAGTGTTCAGTATTTCAGACGATAACATTGCAAGACTATTCTTGCAAAAAAATTGGTCTTTTGCTAACATTCAACAACTAAGAATATTTTATTTTGTTATGATAAAAGAAATTCAAAGTTAACAATTTTTTTAATTTAACGGTATATCTAAGTAGCATTTGACTGGTCTAACAATGCCACCCCTGAGGGGCAACCCACTCTAAATACAGTAGAATAAAATAGTTTAGCAGCTGATGTGACTGGATTCTTCATTCCATATGAGTGCATATGACTTTAAATAGATACTATTTACTTTTGTAGGAGTGAGAAAAAAAAAAAAAAATAAAAAAAAAAA
>JAFVLL020013089.1:0-14867 GCA_021397915.2 Tor tambroides | reverse complement strand
TCCAGCACCAGAAACATCTCCCCCTTCCTCAATTCCAATTCATCTTCCTTACGAGGCATGTAGGGAAACATCGCCACGTACCTGAGAGAAAATAATGTTTCCAACATTAAAAAAATATAAACAACCAAACAAAAAAGACACACATTTCATTCTGTATAGCCTAGTTGTTTTAATTTAAAATTGTATTTTTTTTTTAAATTATCTATTAATTATTTTTTAAATTTTACTTTAAATACATTTTTAATTTATTACAATTTAGCATTTTTTAATTGTTTATTAATTTATCAATATTTAGAGTTGTAATTTGACTTGCTTTGATGCAGTACTGTTAATCAAACAGTGGTTGGCGTTGTTCCCACACGGCTATTATGCATCATTACAAATCTACTCTCAAAACTGACCTGTGAAATAATTTCTAAAGACACAAAAAGCATAAAGTCTTTAAAAACTGCCTTGACAATGGGAATGTCATGAATAACGGCCATAAACATACTCCACCCAGAGCATTATGGCCGACTCCAACAGAAATCAGGTGTGTTTAGGGCTGTGTTTAGTTGATATGCAGAGAAAAGGTGAAAGGTGAGAGGGTCAGGGCTCAGGTTAAGTCCCCAGAGACAACCCTATCCCCCTTAGACATGACCTTTGAACCCTCACCTGTGTGTTCAGTCATGCTCAGCTGGCATTGGGTAACAGCAGAGAGGTGAATTAGAATTGCAAGGACCCTCTCATACTCTTTCTAACGTTATGTATTTGTGAAGTGAATTAAAGTTGCATAATTAAAGTGTGCACATTTTATGTTCTACTCACACTGTGGGTCTCTGACGGCCACTCTGGTCACCCACAGCGGGTGACGGCCTCTGACCAGCATTCAAGGCGGCAGCACCCACAGCTGAGGACTGTGACTGAGGTGGAGGAGGTGGTGGAGGAGGAAGAGCATCCTGAAATAATTCAACACACATTAGTTAATATTATGACTCCAACAAAAGATGTAGTTCTCATATCATGCCATATTCATTGACGTCCATTCACATATGTAACTCAGATGTAAGTGTAGCAGGAAATGATGTCAGAGACATCCCTACAAAGTTTGGACAATGCCATAAAACCGTAATCCCACTGACTGTGACTTTCCAGCTTGTGTGCTGGTTGCTAACAAGCGGGTACTTTGGCTGTGGCAGGTGCTGTGATTGGTGGATATCCAGCCTGGGCTACATGTCTGGCTGAAGACAGATAAATCAGTTCCATATGGACCAACGCACACATCTGCAAACAGACTTTATGAAAACAACTCTCACACTGTAAAGCTTGTTTTGTTGCTTTAAGTCACCTTTTTGTCTGTTCATTTCAAGTTCTCCTACAATGTTTTCTCTACTAATGCTCTTGTCAAATTTATATTAATTCATTTGTCTTGTGTTTATTGGTTAATGTGGATTTACAGCAATTAGAAAAACTAAAAAAACAACCTTTTTTCTCTCTGGTGCTTTTAAATCCCGTATACGAGATAAGAGAGTCAACCGATGCACACTAAGGCCACCATTAAAAAACAATGCTTTGAAAACAAAAGGAAACAGTACCCGCACAGCACTGCACACACATCAATCTCAGAGAGCCATTAGTGTCGAGCCTGAGGCCCACACAACTCCCTGAAATAGTGTGTGTGTGTTTGCGTTGAGAGAGATGAGGGGCTATCAGATGGCAAACTGTCCTCGTTTAGCATTAGCATTTGTGTGTGTGTGAATGCGAATGTATATGAGAATGTTAGAGGGAGAGCATACATTCTGCTTCGGTTACGTGAGTGTGTTTGTGTTTTGATGCACTACTGTTCAAAAGATATTTTTTAAAGAAATGAATACTTTCATTCAGCAAGGATGCATAAAATTGATCAAAAGTGACATTACAGACTTTCACATCATTACAAAAGATTTTACAAAATCTTTACAAAATCGTACCAAACTTTTGAACAGTGTACACTGATGCTTAAACTGAGCTAATATGCTTAACCAAGGAGTTCATTTTGCATTCACAATTAAGCACTCAGCTTTAATAATGTTTTGCTGTGCTTTAGCGGGGATGAATATTTACAAAAACAACATCTTAAGAGAGTTTTTAACTGACAGCATGCTGGGAATTACTGTGCTAAAACTCATTGTCATTATCAGCACAAAAAAAAAAAAGATAAGAAGTTGCTCCTCTATATTCATTTCCTTTAAATCATTGCTGCTACAGCCATCAAAACAATCATTTAGTTAAAAAAAAAAAATCCACCGTCTCCAACAATAAACTAGGATAATTACTGTCAGGCTACAAATACACACCAAAACATTGTGTTTTTAAGACAATGCATTAAGTTAGCTTAAAAAACATTAGATAAAAGTGTCAAGACCAGGGCTGCCACAATATCAGATTTACATGATATAAGATTACATGATTATTGTGGTAAAATGAATTATTGCAATATCTACAAAGCTTTTTTGTGGGAAAAATTCTGTTAGTCAAAGAATCTAAAAAAAAAAAGGGGAAAAAAAAGAATTTTGTCCTCTGAATGTGTCTGGTAGACAAGAACTACTGTAGATATATAAGGCTCCTATAGAGTGACAAATCAATTTTTAAAAAAAATCTAATCTAAACAGGACTAGAGAGCAGATTGACTGTTTAAATACTGCCCAATCATAACTTGATTTTTTTAAAAACTTGATTCAACCTGACACAATAAGGAACTTAATGATTGTTCATTCACTGGTTATCAGTCAAATCAGAAATTCTCAAAATGGCAAATATCAACCATATATTCGGCCTGGCTGACATATCACATAGTGCTGAGTAATAGCGTTGAGTACAGACAGGGTCATTTTATATATACTGGTTTGAAGAATGTCATGAATAAACTGATAGGATGATGAAGATTTTTGACATAGTAAGTCAATTTAAGGACCCTGTCAGACTTACCACTGGAATAGAGGCATAGCTGGTTTCTGGAGGAAATGTGAAAACTGTCGCTGTGGTGACAGGACTGCTTGGTGGAGGAGTAACAATGAGTCCTGTTGTGCAAATGTGAACCTAAGAGAACACAAATAAGAAGAAATGAAAAGTTAATTAACCTTTCCTGAGACATTCCCACTCCTGTATCATCTGGCAAATGGAAGCACGTTACGAGACAGTGAAATTCTGCTTAAGGGATGACACAGAAAGCCATACAACCGAGAGAAATTTGGGCAGATAGCCACACACGTATGACTTCTGTTTAGACAAACAAACTTTAATGCAACAAGACATCTTTAGAGCTACATGTCAGCCTACATTTGTTGTTCATGCCTGAAATCAATCCAGCTAAAGAACAACATTGATGGCCTTAAAACATCATGACTAATGAGAACTTGCCATTGGTAAACTTAGTCAAGTGTCAAAATGACTTTTATTTTGGTCAGCTGGGAGTATACGAGTGAGCAAACTGATTAATGACTGGTTGCTATTTCTGTTTATTTAATAGATAAAAATAGCCGTTAAAATAGTCGGGGTCAGCCTTGCTAAGCATACGAATAAGAGAAGCAAAGGGAAAAAAATCCTACCAACCCCAAACTTTTAATGGGTAGCGTAACAATCAACACAACTAAAAGCAGCTCTATGAATATCAACTGAAACAGACTGTACATTTCTTGCGTTAAATTATTATAAGTAAAAACTTAAGAACACTGAGGCCATAAAATCCCATCCCATCTTTTTGAATGGTGCAATAACAGGAACGACTCATAAGAGTCAACTGTCAGCAAAACAAATCATGTACTTAATCATTTTTGTATAGCAGATGTATAGTCTAGTTTGTATAGCAGACTCTTAAAAGTGTGACATGAACTTGTATTTCTCCCTGTCTGGAGCGATCGACCACATCACATATTTCCGTAACCAGGTTGCATCGTTCCTCTATCCTTTCAGTCTCTAGCTATTTTAGATTTCCTTTATGACTAACAAGAGGTCATAAATCAAGAATAAAAACTGGAGCTTTATCTCCATACTTTGTCAGAAAACATTAATAGCACATGGATAGACCACCTAGGGCAATCACAAGTGTGGGTGGTGTACCTTGTGTACGTTATATTAAATCCTCAGATGTTGGGATCACAGGGCTTCATACAAAAACTACAGAAATAAACATACGCTTTCAGGATAAACTGAACCTCTGAGAGACACTACAAACAAGCCAGAATCAAACAGATTTGTAGGTTCAAAGGGACGCGCTGCAGAAATTTTCTGTGTTGTGACATTCAATATCTGGATCAGGTCCTGAGTGAGTGATGTACTCTTTTTGAGTGAAAACACTTCACCTGTGCTTCAGCAAATCAGACACAAGTGTCTTCAGAGAGAGACATTCCATTAAAAAAAGAATAAAAATTCCACACCTTACTTCTAAAAGTATCAAGAGAGGAGCTCAAAATAGTCCTCATCAGAAAATAGACATGGACATAATTATACAGAAATTACAGCATCCGTAATTTACTTTTAAGTTCGATTTAATTTCCTGTTCTCTCCTTCTCTCTGTGCCTGAGGGAAAAGCAACTGTTCCGCATATTGTATGACTGTCCTGGGGTGGCATTTGTCATTAATGACATGACTTTTTTTCAACGCTCTTCACCTCAGGTCCAGATTTAGATCTGTACTTCTCACTTCACGACCTAAATGTCCCCAAGCCAATAAGCCCAAACAACAGGCTTCTCCAGCATAGACGCTGCTAAATTTATTACAGGTAATGAAATGGGCATGAGAAAAAGCCAAACCATTTACAATCTGTAAGAACTGACACAGCTCTCCACACTAAACAAAGAAAGAGAGACTGTTGTGTGTGTGCATATGCAAAGAGTATTAAGACACTTAAACTTTCAATAATACTAAAGTAGAGACAGATCTTTTTTCCGTAATGTCATATATAACCAAGTTAAACAGATTATCGAAAAAGGAAAAAAAAATGTGGATAAGGGACTTGGTTCTATCCATTCAGGAGGGAATTGAGACTTGGTTTTATCTAACATTTCTATCCAAACGATTGAAGCACTTCAGCATATGTCACCAGAGACATGTCATTTTACTGGAAGACTGAGTTACACTACCAGTCAAAAGGTTTTGAAAAGTACGTTTTTTTTATGTTTTTTAAAGAAGTCTCTTCTGTTCACCAAGCCTGCATTTATTTGATCGAATGTACAGCAAAAACAGTAACATTTTGAAGTATTTTTACTATTTAAAAATAATGTTTTCTATTTGAATACATTTTAAAAATGTAATTTATTCCAGTGATCAAAGCTAAATTTTCAATGATCCTTCAGAAATCATTCTGATATGCTGATTTGCTGTTCAAGAAACATTTATTATTATTATTATTATTATTATTATCATCATCAATATTTAAAACAGTTGAGTACATTTTTTTCAGGATTTTTTTGATGAACAGAAGGATCCAAAGATCAGTTTTTTTATATTATTAATATAATATTATATTAATATTAAATATAATACCTATTTATATAATAAATATTATATTTATTATATAAATTAATACTTTTATTTAGCAAGGATGCTTTAAACTGATCAAAAGTGATGATAAAGACATTTATAATGTTTCAAAAGATTTCCATTTCAGAAAAATGCTGTTCTTCTGAACTTTCTATTCAAAGAAACCTGAAAAAATTCTACTCAGCTGTTTTCAACATAATAATAATAATAATAATAATAATAATAATAATAATAATAATAGGTTTTGAGCAGCAAATCAGAATATTAGAATGATTTATGAAGGATCATGTGACTGGAGTAATAATTCAGCTTTGAAAATCACAGGAATAAAATTACATTTTAAAATATATTGAAACAGAAAACAGTTATTTTAAATAATACAATTTTGTTCAAAATTTTACAGTTTTTGCTGTACTTTTGGATCAAATAAATGCAGGCTTGGTGAGCAGAAGAGACTTCTTTAAAAAAAACATTACAAATCTTTCAAAAATCTGTTCAAAAACTTTTGACTGGTAGTGTATGATTAAAAATTACAAGGTTAAAAAATTCTGACATATTTAGAAAATAGGGTACATATTCATTTAATGCCAACTTTAAGAAACTAACATTTCTCAGAACTAATTTTAGCAGAAAGTGTTTTTTGTGCCAAAATTTAAAACAGTATTTTTTCTGCATGAGCGTGTTAACCTGGGAGCTAAAACTGAATGTTTTCTCCACAGAGATCTCCAAAAGTGTAAGTGCTGGAGGAGTGTGTTGAAGTACACGTGAATCTGTGTGCGAGTGTCTGTGCAAACAGCGTATCTCCTTGCCACAGGCCTGCTCAGCTCCAGGGTACATCACCTCTCAAGTCGCACCCTATAGGTTTGATTATACAAGGTACTGAGTGAGTCAATGTGTGGGATATGAACATACTGGAGGGCACACAAACTCTCACAAATACTGTGTTATTCTTGTTGACACACCACTTCCTGCAGGTGAGAATGACATCAGCGACTGCCTATTGGATAAAATAAGCCAACAGCTGGATGATAATCACAGCTGTGTGCAGGCCTCCATTTCCAAAACGCTGAAATCATGCATATTTACTTTGCCAAATACTTTTTTTCTTGCAAGCACTGTATTGTAATTCAACCCCTGAATTCATACAAGATTAGTTTACACTAACAAAAACTTCTGCCATCGTTTACTTACTCTAATATGACTTTCTTCTGTGGAAAGATATTGTGAAGAATGTTGGGAACCAAACAACAACGGCTCAATGTATCTTTAATGTTCCACAGAAGAAAGAAAGCCATACAACATGAGAGTGAGTAAATAATGACAGTTTTTTATTTTAGGGTGAACTATCCCTTTAAAGTTGTGACAAATCTGGACATCAGGTATGTAATATTTGTACTATTTTTCATGCTCAACTCATAACTGAAATGTAAAAAAAATTTCTATAACACCACAATCAGAGACTTTCATTCTTGCTGACCTTTTAGAACTTCATTCTAACATCTGCCACTGTCAGCCCTAGGATTTTGTAGGTCAACCTCTCATCAAACTGATTTATCTATCAAGGGTGGCTTTCAAACTTTTACTAATATAACTTATTGAATACAAGTTGCAGCTTTAAGATCTATATCAATAACAGGAACATGTTTGATTTTTTTTTCTGTGATTTTTTTAAGATAGAAACTTTGAGGGCATGTCTGAAAGCTAAAGAGAACATTGCCTGCTGTCATTTTCTGCCACTAGTGACAACCGCAATGACCACTCAGCAAAACATTAAATCATACTAACGAAATGAAAACTCCTGTTCGGTAATTAGAGATGAATCCCTGCTGTGTTTCATAAAGCATTTGGGACAAAATCAGCCATGGCAAAAAGCGCCTATTCTTCATACTCTCTTTTTCATCACTTTAAACATCCTCATCTTTCCAAATGGCCACTTTCCCTCAGTTTTTCCCTTTCTTTCTTTCCCTCAAACCAGAAATATATGAGAAAGCAATAAGTCTGTGGTTCATATATTCCAAATGTGTCACAAAAATCGTGTAAATCGATACATCACTCTCATAAGAGGGCATAACTGCTGCCACACAGGAGGGGGATCACTTTACAGGCTCAAACAGGCTTTTATGAGATCTAATTATTAGTGCTAAAAATGCCTAGATAGGAATGTTAAAAAGAGCGTAAGAGAAAACGTGGGCATGCAAGAGAGGGACAAAAAGGGAGCAAGAACGAGAGAGAGAGTGTCTATATTCATAGTACTAGATGACATAAAAACAACAGATCAATTGTCAATGTTTTTTGCTGTTGTTCGGTTGCCTGACAACATTACTGGTGAAAAAAAGAAGACAGCAACTATGACAGGGGGGGAAAAAAAATGAAACAATGAAACAATATGCTGCAGTATGAAAAAAAGTAAAGAACGAACTGGGACAAAAAAAAAAGAGCCCAATTATAGACACAAACAGACTGCAGATGATAAATATTCTGGTTACGCATGCAGGAAATGGACCAGTGCCTTGTGTAAACATACTCACTAGGTGTGAGTACAAAACACTGTGCTGGTTTCATATTAACACATGATGACGAATTCTGCTGCTTGAGAAACTGTCTCACGTTCTTAAAGCGTTAACACATGTTCGCTAAAGCCACCACACATGCTTCCTCATTCCATCTGCAACAAGTATTCACTCTCATAAAACACTGAATCGGGGTCAGCTTTCACAACACCCCGTCTCAACCGCTCCTTTATGAACACGAAAATGGATCCAGGAGCATACAGACAGGCCGAAACTAAGACGACAGAGGTATAATGTGTCTTCTGTTGTGTTCAGTGTTTTGTCCCACAGAAGAGGACTCCAGAGAGGTTCTTGGGCAGGTGACGACATTGATGGAACAAACATCATGGAGAAAAATTTTCCAGTTAGCTGTGTGCTTCTTATACTATCAAATTCACCACAAAGAAAGTCTAATACTGACATGAGAAGTGTGGAGATCAACAATGAGAGAATTTCTTCCACTTCAGGCTGCTTCTTCGACAGTTTCAGGTCACAGGAACTAGGGGTGCAAGGCCTCTTAGAAATACTTCTTGTGTGTGTATACTGTCACAATGTCATAAATGTATACCATTTATGTGCCAAAATAAAGTGTAAAAAAACAAACAAAAACAAACTAAGTATCCTATACTCACCAAGGCTGCATTTATTTCATTAAAAAAATGATTATTTTCTATCTGAATACATTTTTAATTCCTTCATTACAGGAAAAAATTTAATTTATTTCTGTGATGGCAAAGCTGAATTTTCAGCATCATTACTCTAAGTCTCCAGTGTCATATGATCCTTCAGGAATCATTCTAATACGCTGATTTGGCACTCAAGAAACATTTCTTATTATAATCAATGTTGAAAACAGCTGTGCTGCTCAATGTTTTTGTGGAAACTGATCATTTTTTCAGGATTCTTTGAATAAAAAGCTTAAAAGAATAGCATCTACTTGAAATAGAACTTTTTTAGATTTTACATGAACGCATCCTTGCTGAATACAAAGAAAAAAAATCTTACAACAAACTTTCAGTTGAAGAAGTATATGTTCTTGCTTTGAAAAGGTTTAATAGGGTGTTTTTTTTCTTTTCCTTTTCAACAAAACAGCAATTTTTGGCAAATATAATAGAAATATTTTATGTAAGAACCTAAAGTGAAATGATTAGAGTAACTATTTAACTGAAATTGCCACATACAGTCATTTATGTACGTCAAAAAGTCTATTTGATGTTCATATACAATTCAATGTAACATTTTAAATGTCTAGGGCTAGGCTTTGCTATTTTTTTTTTTTTTTACTGATGCCAGAAAAGACTCAAATTTACCACAAAGACATCAAAGCCAAAAATGGAACATGCTAGGCCATAGATCTGACTCGCTTTCATATTTTAAGTGAAAAAAGTAGTTTTAGTAGTTTAGTAGTTTCATTCTTTCTTTTTCATTTCATCCTTAGTAAAACAACCTGACAATCAATGAGTCCTAAAAACAAATTATAGAAAACAATGCAAATTAAAGCGAGTGTAAAGTAGAGGGGGAAAAGTCACATTCCTGGAAGTTCCTTAGAGCCCCCTCCACACCAGAACATCCACATGAAATGACATGTCCTTAGAGACTGCATTGCTCTGCAACCAGTGGAACAGCTGTGAGTGACTGTCATTCCAGGGTTGCTGCAGTAACCTCTGTGAGCGAGTGGAGGGGGGAGTGTTTGATGTGGTGGAGCGCTGTCACGCATCAGTGGTCTCAAACGCTCGGACAGCATGTTGGACTGTGTGGAATGAGAGAGAGTAACTGCTGACAGAACAGGAGAGAACAGTAAGCTGGTGTGGACAAGCATCAGAGCTCTGGATTGTGGGCAAGATGTCTGACACGATGCTCACTTTTCCTTTCCCTTCAAGTTATCATTTGCAGTTGTTTGACGAATTTCACCATTTGGCATTTAACTACTGTTGCACATTCCCTATATTTCAATGTCCTCTAACCATTATTGTTATAATAATGGAGACTCAACGTGTTTCGAAATCACACAATCTGTTGTTTCATCACTCAGTATACAGTCTCTCTCTGTCACTACTTTAATTTGAATCAAGATCAAGCAACTGCCACAGTCACTATAGTAAGGTTGGGCAAGACACTTAATATATTAATGTTATATTTGTGATTATTATGGTGGTGATATAAAATAAAGCAACATCATAAACAAATTTTTACTTTATATTGCACTGTTAAGATTCCTGAAGACAGTTTCAGCTTGTGTTCATTTACTCTAGTTATTTTTATGTTTTTAGCTCTTACAATAAACATTGGCTGAAATGATGGCTTCTCTGAATGAGGGCACAAAGAACAAAATAAATAAAATTCACCCTTTTAAACCATGTCAGAGCAAATACATATAATACAGTTAAAAAGTCAGTGAGTTTTTATTTTAAAAAAATAAAGATTGTTATTCAGTAAGGACACGTTAAATTGATTAAATGTTGTAGTATCATCTATCTTAAATGCTGTTATTTTAAACTTTCTATTTATTAAAGAATCCTGAAAAAAATGTATCACGGGTTCTGCAAAAACATTAACATAGAGCAACAGTTTTCAACACTGACAATAAATGTTTCTTGCGTATCAAATCAGCACATTAGAATGATTTCTGAAGGATCATGTGACACTGAAGACTAGAATAATGATGCTGAAAATTCAGTTTTGCCATCACAGGAATAAAATGCATGTTTAAATATATTAAAATAGAAAACAGTTATTTTAAATTGCAATAATTTTTCACTATATTTCTTTTTTACTGTATTTTTGATCAAACTTTGGAATGGTAGTGTATATAATGACATTTATAGAATATTGAGAGTAAGAGAGAGAAATGAGACTTTGAAAATTCATAGAATATTTTTAGAGGGTTAAAAATATAAAAAAATAATTTTTAGCTACATAGCCCAACCCCTACAATAAATTATTTTGTCTGAAATAAATCATACTAACTATACCATAACCATACATACTATAAACAGTGGTCCCTAATAAAAAATGGCTAAATGGGTACATCTGAAAACAGCATTCACATTAGCCTATCAAGACAAACTTCAAACTTGAGAAAGCCTTCTTAGGTGATCATGTCACATATGCTTTGAGACTGGACTTCAAGATTTCTCTAAGACAAATTAAGGCATTAACGGGAGTCCGATTTGAGCCTGACTTTCTTCTTTCCTCAGTCTATCTTTAAATACATCTGTGCAGATTCTGCTGTACTGAGAGTGTGTGTGAGTGCATCTGAACTTATCAGGCTGTGTAACCATGGCCACAGCTGAGAAGCTCATCCTCAGTGAGAAATGATGTCCTTACCACCACTCAGTATGAGAACTAATCTATATATAACATACAGAGAGAAAAGTGGATGGGGAACAGAACATTTAGAGGTCAGCCACCATCATGCTGAAATAATCATCATCTTCCTCTCCTTGTGGATGATCTGTTTCCCCATCGACCAAATCTCTCTATACAACAACAAGGCTGTATGGTGCTCTGATATGCTGCATGAGCGTCAATCCATTCATCATCTCTCACCTGTGAAGGTGCGCTGGAGGACAGGCCTCCGCTTAGCTCTCTGATCCGGGCTGCTGCTGTGGGGTTGGAGGAGCTGATCAGAACCGGGCCGCTGATCTCCATGGAGTGTCTCTGGGGTGGAGGGGCCAGGCAGGGCTTATGGGACATAGTCAGAGAGGTGAAGGAGTGTCGCTTCTTACTGTTCTTCTTCTCCCCAGTGGCTTTCTGGGAGCCATTGGCCTGGGGGCCCGAGGAAGAGGAGGACGGCCCTTCACTGGAGTCTCCCCCACCTTCAGATGGCTTGTCCAGTTCTATAAGCTGTCGTGCTGCACTGTTAAACTGAAAGTGGAAGAGAGTGTAAACAGAAATAATACATCACATACTATTATTACTGTATCTAATTTCAGACTTTTGGAAATGTTGCGAGCCAGATTCAAACGCACTATGCCCATATGAGCACTCAATATGCATGTGAATTAACATTTCTTGCACTTTCTTTAAATGTAATCTAACAAGGAGTGATGTACTTGTAGAGAATGAAAGAAGCAAGAGTACACAGATAAAGTAATGAATCTTTAGAGCCAGAATTTCTAACAGCTTGCACCAGCGCAAACCGTCTTTTAGCATTAAAATAGTACTGTCAGGATTTACTAAAGACGCGCAGTGAAGAATTAGCACTGAAAAGACGTGGACAGTTATTTTTGTGCCTAACCTTACTGAATATTCATTTGTAGGAGTTTCCCTTTCAGATGCGAAATTTATGGGAGGAGAGTATTAAAATGAATCACACAGCGCAATTTACTAAAGTTTGCGCTCATCAAATTACTGGTATTTGTGCCATTATTTAACGGCCAAAAAAACCATGTCTTAAAGCAGGCGCTAATTTGCGCTGCTCTTGGTAGATTGCGCTGGTCATTATGGAAATGACCCGGCTGCATCTGTGTTCTTTTAATGTGCGCATTGTCAGTAAATCACACACAGAATTTTCCCCTCCCATCGGTGCTTTTATGGAATTGCGCTCTAACGCTAATTTGCCCTGTTTAGTAAATCTGGCCCTTAATCAACAAACTGAAAAAGAAAGAGGATCTATATAATAACCATTTAGTTGACTTGAAATCAGAGAGTACTGGATCGGCATAATCTAAATGTGGCTACATGCACCGTCTACAACAGAAAAAAGTGTTGAGCAAGAAGAGATAAGTAAAATGACGGAAGAGTTCAAAGACTCTGATGGGACTGCAGGCCATGTCTGATTTCATATGAAACTGAAATCAAAGGCAGACGAGCAGTGAGTCTCCAGCTAATGACAGAGCAACACCCATCACCCCGAGCAACCACTTCACTTTCCACACAAATGACAGCAGCTGATCAAAAGAACTCTACATAGATCTCACCTAAAGATGCACTGATCTAGGTCATAAAGAAGATTGATTAAATACTGCTATAGATACTGAATACAGGTGTAGAGTGCTCAGGTGCAGTCTCACAATGGATTCATTTATTCATACATAATATGATTTGTGAAAGTACTAATAAATTAAACAATGTGAGATAGGCAAGAAATTAGACATCAAGCTCAAAAAAGCAGAAGTGGGATCAGCACCAGTCAAATGTTTGGTTTCTTATGAAGAATCAGGTGTCCTCAAACTTTTGACTAGAAGAGCAAACAATACTAGATCTAAAGCAAATCCTAGAATTTAAAAAGAGCTGTAACTTCATACAACTCACATAAGATGAGTGGTAATAAAATGCAATATAACTTCAAGATCAGCTCATCATATCCCAGTGTTGCCCTTGAAAACTAAGGCAGACAGTAAATAGTGCATAGGTGACAGCTACTAAGAAAGACACGTGCCTGATTCCATTTCCAAGTCAGTCTTTGAAAACATATAAATTTATGGTGGCAGAAGGTGACATGGGAACAGAACCCCCCCGTTACTCTCTTTCAAGTACCTGAGTGAATGTCACTTTTGATGTCACTGGTATCAGAGATTACTTTCTCAAAAGCACTCACTTGGAAAAAGTCTGGTTTAGTGAAAATTGCCAGGGCTTTTGTGTAAGCTCAAAGCCTCCGCCCCTCTCCTCCCTCATTCTCTCGCTCTGCGTGAGAGAGATGCTATTCAAGCAGCACCATTGTGACAGAAGCTATTTTTGAATGTCTTTTGATGGTTATTTTTTCCCACAGGTTAGACACGTGGCTGGTGGAGAGCTCACGCTGGATCTGCCAGGGTTCATAAAGGTTTTTGCCTATGTTTATGAGAGGAGGGACATGAGGTGTTGTGAGATATGAGCTGCTGGAACACGTGAAGTTGGCCATGATAACTGTACCTATGCTTGTTTGAGGTTGAGTGATTCAAGAGAACAGTGTTTAAATACAAGGCTGTTCATGTTTTGAGATTTGCGTCAGAAAAAATGAAAAGGCTGATGAGGGTTTAATACATCTCAAATAATTAGCAGCAATTTGAGGGATCTCGGAGATCTTAAAGAGATGTGCGTTTCAACAAGAGCAGAAACAAAGAAACGGTGGAGGTGAAAGACTGGCCAAATGAACAGGATGTGACAAAAATGGCAACAAAGTATAATTTTGAGAGTAAACTCTTAAAAGGCTGGAGAATATTTTGAAGGTTTCCAAGAAAAAAGCTGTATTAAAAAGTAAAAATCTAAATATAAAACATTAAACTTGAAAATGTCAGGGAACAATGACAGTTTTAAATGCACTGATATGACTCACTTCTACATACGATATGGGGAAGATGCCAATCTTATCTCCCAGCATGCCTTCCGCCCAGTTCTCATCCACACGACGAATCACAGTAAGAATATCATCCTGAAGGCAGACAGAAAAAATAGGCTCCTTGTTATTCAGCCAAAAGCCCTCACAGCAAGTTGTTAAGAAGTTTATAAAAATCGTGCAACTCGAAGGCATCAATGAAAGTCAGGCATTTGCTTTTTTTAATAAAAATCTATCCAAAACACAAATTGCTCAGGGGGATCAACACTTAAGTTGCAAGCAGCAGAAAATGTTTTTCCATTTTCCAAATTCTCCAACATTAAAGCAGTGCTGTTAGCTCACCCCAAAAGTATTCACCCCCACGTCTTTCCAAACCTGTATTATTTTCATTTTCAATGGAACATACAAAAAAGAAACTATGCTTCTTCCATGCAAAGTAATTGATCATGGGGTAGATCTAAAAAAGGCAGCTGCAAAATGTTCATTGTTAGTTTATGACACCCATTGCATTAAGTGTTACCTTTTGTGACCCTGGACAACAAAACCAGTCTTAAGTAGCA
>JAFVLL020013087.1:0-29066 GCA_021397915.2 Tor tambroides | reverse complement strand
ACAGTTATTACTGTCAGCGATATAAATAATTGTAATTAATCATAATTAATTGTAATTATTTATATACAATTCCCTTTTAAGCAAATTTGCTACAAAGGAAAAATATATTTTTCTTGTATGTTCATCATTTGTGCAACATCTTTTCTAAACAGTTCAATATGTCAATCAGTTTTTCTGTTATTCTAAGAGATTACGTCTCTCTGTGAGAGAGAAAGATTATACATAACTGATAAAACAAATTAAAACTGTATATCATATAAAAATAACAGAATGGGTTATCTTTCAGCTCAAGTCTACCTCACAGTCATTCTGAAAAATCAACTTAAATGGGTGTGGACGGCTGAGAGAAGGAGGGGAGAAAACAGGCATGAGCATCTGTCATCATACTAAAAACCGTAGATAACCGGTACGAAGTACCTTCATGACATTGACAATAAAGTTGGACAGTGACATAGAAGATTCTTGTAGCTCTCATTATAAAAATGGTTGCTACACACAATCAATTTTTTTGTAAGTAGTTAATGACTAACCAACCACTCGAGAGTCTAGCCCTGACAGCATCATGGGGAAAGCCATGCAACACCCTCAAACTTACACCGTGGACACACACTCTTGCAATCTATGATTTAATGCCTCTCTAAATAATAAAGATAAATGTCTTCTCATTGGATAAGAACACACAGTCTCATTAATAATTATGACAATTTGTCATCGCTGTACTATAGTGTTTCACGCCATGTCATAATCTGTGACATTGACACATTATAGATTTTAAACCTGGAAAAAATCCAGTTTTCTCCTAAAATGATTAATCATGACTGTGCGGAGACTGAGTTTGTAAAAGACTGTTAAATATTGATCATGATTAAAAGTGTTTTCAGTGACTATCAGAACTGCAGTATCACCTTAATGAGGAGCAGCTCATGTGTTCAATCATTTACAGAACACTCACATCAACTCTCAGCAGCAGGAGAATATAAACACTTCAAACAGAAAAATATAAATGCTCTTACATCATGAGCAGACGTGATATTAAATTGACAAAGGATAATTTGATCACGTTGTTAAAATAGTTTTGCTTGTAATGAATGAAATGATAGTTTTTCCTGAATTTTCTTTTTGATGTTACTTTATGAATCATTAAAATTGCAAAATTCACAGTGACTCAGTTTCAGGTGAGAGTCACGTATGATCTTACCACAGTCCCTCCAGGTTACAATGAGGATTTTCTTGTACAGCAAAGAGCAGCTTCACTTTTGAGTCTCCTAGTTTATTCCCATTTAGATCCAGTTGTCTCAGGTGCGAGGGGTTTGATCTCAGAGCTGAAGCCAGAGCAGCACAACCTTCATCTGTGACACCACACTTACTCAACCTGTAGAGAACAATCACACACTCTTTACTCTCTCTGTAGCCTATATGTTTTAAAACAGGAATGTTTTCTGATTGTCTGACTGAAAAAGGGTAAGTCTTAAAAATGAATATCTTTACAAATTGTTGTTTAACATCTAACCATACACTGTAAAAAAAAATTACATTTTGAAAAATTGTGGGAAATGACAAATAAATATTGGCTCAACAAATTGCTTCCCAATAATTCTCCCCAAACAAAAAAAATGCATTTTGGTCATTTTAGCTGAAGGTCTTAATTAAAAAATTTACATTCACCGAACATATTAAATTGTGCTCAGCCAATCTATCAAGCAGAAGTGAAAAATCTGTGTTAGGCGAACTAGCTTTGCAGCAAAAAACGCATGTACGCATGCGCCTGAGAGAAACTGTTGCTGTAGTGAACTCAAATTCCTGTGCACAGCAGAGTGAGAGAGGGGAGCCGATGCCAATGGGCGACAGAACATCATTTACAGACGGATTTTCTATCATTACATTTATGGTGAGTATACTGTGTTTTGTATTTATTAAGTCATGTTTCACGTACTACATTGTATTTTGCAGAATAACAGTGAATTCACGCCTTTACTGGTGTCATGTAGGCATTTATAACTTAGTTTAGCCCATACTCATCTCTCGGTAGGGGTGTGCAATATATATTGTCTGTGATAATATTGTAATTGTTGTTTTAACGATGTGGGATTTGACATTATCCTGTATATTGCAAAAACCAAACAAATCACGCCTAACCTACAGAGTGCATAAATACATTAATGTTACGCGATGAAGATTAGACTAGTGCCCGTGCGCATTTACAGTGCGTTTTTTCACAGCATTATTCAGTCTTTACAACACTTCAGTAAACAAGATGCGTTTTAGACACATTATTGCCTGTTTTTGCTCTATTTCGCCAAACAAAAATTATTCATAATAAAAACTTTAGGAGCCGGCTGTCCATGGTAGTCCTTAAGATACCAGCACAATAACACTCTCAGCAAAATATTGTCTAATTATCATTATCGATAAAATATTGAGATGTAATTTGTCAATATTGCACACCCCTATCTCTCAGTTACCTAAAGTTATTGAACTAAATTATTTTTATCTTACTTTATGATGAATATATGAAATGTATGAGACACAAGGAATATGTTTCCGCTATAACTATTTTTTTGTTCCCATTAGTGTAACCCACCATTGCTACAGCAGGTCTGAGGTCACGAGGCACCATTTGGTGTAGAAAAGGAACCACTACAAATTTCACAGTGAGTATTTAACAGTAGTTCTTATTGGATATATGTTTATTCCATACTATTAGCTCTTAGATGTAATTTGTGAGGTGCTGCTTTATTGAGTGTTGCCATGAGACATGGCTTGGTTTTATACTTTTTTTTTTTTTTTTTTACAGAATACAGAGCCATTGGAGAACCACACAACTGTAATGAAAATGGGAATTCTTGAAATAGTAAGCAGCAGCAATTGCACTTCAAGGGCCCTGTCAAGTGTGCTGAATGTCTCCGTTGTCCTGGAAGAGGAGATGGTGCTTCACAACTTAGGAGACTTTGTAAATGCATTTATTGTACTTTTTTGGATTATTGTATGCACTCATCCTGGAGTACAACAAAGACTTAAAGGGATAGTTTACCCAAAAATTAAAATTCTGTCATTAATTACTTACCCTCATGTCGTTCCAAACCCGTAAGACCTTTGTTCATTTTCATAAAAAAAATTAAGATATTGTTGATGAAATCCAATGATGAAATTTTTGATGAAACAACAGTCTTATTGATGTGGAATGACATGAGGGTAATGAATGACAGAATTTTTTACCTCAAAGTTTCCTTCAAACATTTGAAGTGTAAGATGCAGTTTCATACAAATAACCTCTTGTGAGAATGGTATAGTTCATATGAAATTACTCTAAACACTGGGTGAAGTAACCTCCCCATTTCTTACATTTGATGGTGTTTTTGACATTTTTAATATGTGAATGTATTTTAATGTTTAATGTTTGAATAGTTAAGATGCAGTTTCATGAGCTCAGAGTACCTTTTGTGAGAATGGCAATATTCAGTGACATTAACCTAAACACTGGCTGAAGTAACCTCAGATAAATTATTATCATTATTAATAAAATTATTTTATGGTGTTTGACATTTTTTGCATGTTTGTGAATGTACCAATGTATAAGGTGCAATTCATCAGCTTTGTGTATCTTATGAGAATTAAAATGCAGGATTTTGTAAGGTACAGTCAGGTCCATAAATATTGGGACATCGACACAATTCTAACATTTTTGGCTCTATACACCACCACAATGGATTTCAAATGAAACTAACAAGATGTGCTTTAACTGCAGACTGTCAGCTTTAATTTGAGGGTATTTACATCCAAATCAGGTGAACGGTGTAGGAATTACAACAGTTTGCATATGTGCCTCCCACTTGTTAAGGGACCAAAAGTAATGGGACAATTGGCTTCTCAGCTGTTCCATGGCCAGGTGTGTGTTATTCCCCTCATTATCCCAGTACCACAATGAGCAGATAAAAGGTCCAGTTCATTTTAGTGTGCTATTTGCATTTTGGAATCTGTTGTAATCAGCCTGTCAAGATGAGATCCAAGAGGCTACCCAACTCACTATCAGTATGGCTCACTTAAGCCATCATTAGGCTGAAAAAACAAAACAAACCCATCAGAGATAGCAAAAACGTGGAAAGTGGCCAAAGCAACTGTTTGGAACATTCTTAAAAGAAGAACGCACCGGTGAGCTCAGCAACGCACCAAAAGACCCGGAAGACCACGGAAAACAACTGTGGTGGATGACCGAAGAATTCTTTCCCTGGTGAAGAAAACACCTTCACAACAGTTGGCCAGATCAAGAACACTCTCAGGAGGTAGGTGTATGTGTGTCAAAGTCAACAATCAGAAGACTTCACCAAGAGTGAATACAGAGGGTTCTACAAGATGTAAACCATTGGTGAGCCTCAAAAACAGAGCCCGAATTAGGTTTGCCAAGCGACATCTAAAAGCCACGATTCTGGAACAACATCCTATGGACAGATGAGACCAAGATCAACTTGTACCAGAGTGATGGGAAGAAGAGTATGGAGAAGGAAAGGAACTGCTCAAGATCCTAAGCATACCACCTCATCAGGTGAATGTATGGCGTGGGCATGTATGGCTGCCAGTGGAGCTGATTCTTGTATTTATTGATGATGTGACTGCTGACAGCAGGATGAATTCTGAAGTGTTTCGGCCAATATTATCTGCTCATATTCAGCCAAATGCTTCAAAGAACTCTGAGCGAGCGCTTCACCAGTGCAGATGGACAATGACCCAAACATACCTGCAAAAAGCAACCAAGAGTTTTGAAGGAAAGAAGTGGACTGTTATGCAATGGCCAAGTCAATCACCTGACCTGAATCCGATTGAGCATGCCATTACTTACTGAAGACAAAACTGAAGGAAAATGCCCCAGAACAAGCAGGAACTGATAGTTGCAGTGAAGGCCTGTAAGAACATCACCAGGATGAAACCCAGCGTCTGGTGATGTCTATGCGTTCCCAGACTTCAGGCTGTGAGTCGGCTACCAAAGTTTGCAACCAAGTATTAAAAAAGTGAAAGTTTGATTTATGATTTATTATTCTGTCCCATTACTTGGTCCCTTAACAGTAGAGCACATATGGAAAACTAATTGTAATTCCTA
This sequence comes from Tor tambroides, assembly GCA_021397915.2. Lineage (NCBI taxonomy): Eukaryota > Metazoa > Chordata > Actinopteri > Cypriniformes > Cyprinidae > Tor > Tor tambroides. Next base: position 23,974 of record JAFVLL020013087.1, on the reverse strand, counting down.
CACCGTTCACCTGATTTGGATGTAAATACCCTCAAATTAAAGCTGACAGTCTGCAGTTAAAGCACATCTTGTTCGTTTCATTTGAAATCCATTGTGGTGGTGTATAGAGCCAAAAATGTTAGAATTGTGTCGATGTCCCAATATTTATGGACCTGACTGTATACTGTGTAGAAAATTTCAATGTATTTATAATTTTAAGGTATTTTCACAATATTGTTGCATATTTCATTAAAAGTTTTAAAATGGCAGTGTTTAGTGTATCATTTAATACCTTTCATTTTCTTTTGGGACAACGGAATAAACAATTCAGTAAGGTTGCTTTAGCACTATACATTTACCAATATACATTTTTAAATTAGGTAAAACAAAAAATGTATGCTACTACTATTTAAAATATTTAATTGGGCCAATAACTTGGTTTGGTAGACTTCTTTTTTCCCAGTTGGCTCAACATATTATTTTCTCATTGAGCCAATGTTAACAGACTGCTGCCACAATTGATAAAATTCAGTTAGCAGAAATCCAATTGGGCCAATGGAAAATTTAGATGTAATCAGTCACTAGAAAAGTTTGAGTTAGGGAGGTCTGAAATTTTTTACAGTGTATATTTTCTGATGGGTTAGGATGAATTAATTTGTATATTTTGAATCTGATTGGCCAGAAAGTAGTGGTAGCAATGTGGTGCTTCCAGTCCGCCTTGTGGTTTTGGTTTCTGTAGAGTAGTCAATTTAATTCTTGGTGTCTTGTTTTTCCAGTAAAATTTGGCAATTATTGAGCCTATAGATTTTATCTCCTGGGTGGCAAAGGCACCAGCAATAATTCATACGATAATCATCCACGTGAGATAGGCAAACCTGTAAACGCCCACATCACCTCCGTAAACAAAGCGTGAAGATCATCAAATTCTTCTAGGATACTTTTCATTTTTTGGAAGAAGACGCATTGTGAGGAATAAGCCTTGTGTTTACCTCAGAAGACGAATATGATGCAACGCATGGCTTGATCCAGTGGAGGAGACCATTTCTGAAGAGCAAGTCATTTATCTTTACTTATATTAGTGTTATTGTGGCATAACCTACACAATTTACAAGTTGGACATTTCCCAAACTATAATTCCAGACTAAAATGTGTGAAATCGAGTGCAACATTTTGAAATATGATAGGCAATTTCATCGCCTCTAAATGTTGTACAAATCGAGGATGTTTTTATACTCTATATACTATAAAATAATACAATATAAAGTAAGCTCATATGAAGAGAGGCATGAGTGTTTGCACTATAACATGATGAATGTTAGAGTCTAAGAATGCTTAGACCAATGTTTACTGTGAAATACTGTTTGCAATGAATGAATGAATAAATGCATTTATATAGCGCTTTGTGTATTGCTGTACACCCAAAGCGCTTTACAATCATGTGAGGGGGTCTCTCCTCAACCACCACCAGTGTGCAGCATCCACTTGGATGCTGTGACGGTAGTCACAGTACAACGGCACCAGTGCGCTCACCACACACCAGCTACAGGTGGAGAGGAGAGAGAGAGATAGAGCCAATTCAGTGGATGGGGATTATTAGGAGGCCATGATTGACAAGGGCCAGGCAATTTGGCCAGGACATCTGCTCAAATGCGGAGGTTTATAACCTGCTTAACAATAATAATTTAGTTTCTCAGATATAAAAAGATGTTTTTGTACTGTATGATAATACATAGCGTATTAGTGTGCATTTATGACTAAAAAAAAATCATGTTTTTTTTTGTTTTTTGTTTTTTTTTGTCATGAGTGGGCAATATTAGTGATTGCTAATGTAATAATATAGTTGCTCCTCATATCAACATGCTCACTGATTTATGTATGTATTTATTTTAGGGCTGCCAATATAACACGTTAACTTAATTAATTAGTTATGAACAAATAACGTGATTAAAATATTTTAACACAGTTAATGCACTGGCCCTGTCCCCAGACCTGTACATCATCTTACATTTCATACAGCTGACTGTTGACAAATATGATGCAGGGCAACAACTCCATAAATGCAGTTATGCCATAAAATTCAAGATATTGGTGCAAAAATGCTCCTGTATAAGTTTTTGTCTCATATTTATATCATACGATATCACACGAGCAGTGAGAGCAGTAACCCATTACATGAGTGCTGATTTTGTCACTGATTTTATTAAACAGTTCAGTAAATAAGAAGTTGATATTGTGTTATATTTTAAACACAATATTATGTTTTTGCTCAATTTTGCAGAGAACATATTGCCTTTAAAGCCATAGCAGAATTGTTGTGCGTCTCTGACCAAACACAGCGGTGTTTAGTTTCTGAATGAATCCGTTTTTGAACAAATCGTGTGAACCAATGATTCGAAGGCCCATTCATAAAGAGAGACATTTAGGTTACTTCATCCCTGAATGAATCATTAGATTGAACAAATTGAATAAATGAACGAGTAACTCAAATACATTTACCACCACCTGCTGGCAGATTTAGTTTCTTATTTAGAGTATCATTAATAAAAAAATAAAAATTTAAAAAAATTTAAAAAACAATAACGAAAATAAAAACATTAAAGGGATAGTTCACCTAAAAAATTAAAATTATGTCATCATTTACTGATCCTCATGTTGTTTCAAACCTTTCTTTTGTGGAACATAAAATAAGATGTTTTGAAGACTGCTGACCAAAAGCTGTTTTGGTTACCAATGACTTTCACTGTATGAACAAAAATTAATGAGATGTTTCTTAAATTATTTTCTTTTATGTTCCATAGTTTACATTACGCCGCTGTAGCCTAAATGTTTGTGTAATAAATTTTATGTTAAATCAAATAAAAGATTTCTTTCTAAAGCTAAATTGTGTAATGTCTACTAGATACCTCCTCATTTAACACAAAAAAATAGCTTTAAATAATCTTTTGTGGGTATTTTCCAAAATTTATTTTGTGATTAATTAGATTATGTAATTAATTTGATTAAAAATTTGAATTGACTGACAGCCCTAATTTATTTTATTTATTTTTAGAGGCCAGATACCTGCAGCACAGATAAGTCCTGCTGATTTTTTCATGAGTCTTTTCAAACAGTTTTTTCTTTGAGAGTGCTGCACCAAAATCAGATGTTCAGCTACACTGGGCTGAAGTTCTACATGAATATGGTAAAATAAGCTCCATAACTATTGATGATGGGTTGTTGTTTTTTTCTTGAATCCATGGAAAGAAGCATGAAACACTTTGGAAATACCAGGTATGGTTTACTTGTTTCAACAGTTGAACAGGATCTATTTTTTATGAATGGCACAAAGGTGCATGACTGTTCAATCTCTGTTTTTAGATCAGTGTGCTCAATAATGAGTCCTTGACCGTCATTAGGTATATGTTGATTATACTGTGTTAAACAGCCCCTCCTAACTTTAATATTACAAGTGTCTGCAGGACTGTTAGGAGAGGTGGAGGTGTAGCTGCTCTATTTAAAGATGTTTATCAATGCAAGCAAGTGTCATTTGGTCAGTACTTGTCTTTTGAATACCTAGGTATTGTGCTGAAAGGTGCTCCACGCATTCTGTTTATCATTATTTACAGGCCTCCAAAATACTCTCCAGCCTTTGTTGAAGAGTTCACAGAACTGTTATCAATGATTTCCTCAGAGTTTGACTGTTTTGCTATTGCAGGGGATTTTAATATTCACATAGATAATGCAGAAATCAAAACTACAAAAGAAATTATAACTGTTTTAAACACTTTTGACCTGATTCAGCATGTGCATGGACCCACACACAATCGTGGACACACTCTAGATTTACTCATCAGTAGAGGTCTAAACATTTCATCCATTGTTATTACCCAGATAGCAAGGTGACATTGATTCAATGTTGAAATTCCATCAGAATCATCATTTTGGTTGAGGTTGAAAATTCAATGCTAAATAATATTGGATCAATGTTGATAATTCAATGCTTTTCATTTCTGAAAAGACAAATATTGAATCAATGTTGATTTTTGGTCAGCATTTCACTGGTGGAACTTAGACTGTCAATCCCTCCTTCAACACTTAAATATGGTACATTTTCCTGAAATGTAGTGAGCACATGCTCATTAAACAATAAATTATGTTGATGCTGACGTTGAAAACGATGCTGATCGTGTGTATTAACAAAGAACTGTGACTATTATAGAACTCAGGTAAACCGGATATATTATTATTATTATTATTATTAGCAGCAGCAGTAGTGGTAGTAATGTTTTTAGTAATTAATGTGTTCGATTACCTGTTTTTGGCTAGCTAGAGAAGCACATTCAGCCAGAGACTGATAATGACTAAATGAATGTCACAAAGTCCTTATAAATCTTGTGGTCATCCAGTTATATCATTAATTTAAATTAATGTACATCCATGCAATGTACATACATTTAATGAATTACCTAGAAATTCAGAGGGTTTTTTTCATGCGCCACAATCCAGTCCATTAGGTGGCAGTAATGCAGCTTAAAGCTGGCCGCCAACCGCCAATCAAATCAAAGCTTTCTCTCACTATATGGGCGCTCAGTCTTTTTTTTCTGTTATTTGGCCAAAGTATCATATTATAAACGATTCAGCACTTCGCACAAGCTCTTTGAATGTGGGTTGACAACAAATGCTAAGACAGTCATCTCCGCTCCTCAAATACAAAAAAAAATATATATATAGCCTTTATAAATATAGTGTTTCTCGAGTAAAGAAAATGCTGTACTTATTCAATCAACAGTTCTTTTATTTACCTTCAGACTGCAAACAAGCTGAGATGCTCCAAACTGCACGATGCACTTCCTTCACGAGAGAGGTGGGAGGAGTAGTGAGGTTTGACTGACAGTTTGAGGAGCCAATGGAGTTACGAGGTTTAGTGGTAGTGGCGTCACTTTTACTGGTCCAGGATCAGTGATCCTTAGCAGTTATATTTCTGATTTGAACTTGAGCTTCAGAATGCTTTGGATAATGTAGCTTTTGTTGACACTACCGCGCTACTTGATCAAAAAAAGAGCTTTGCTACTGAAAAGCTATTTGATTAAGAAAACAGAAACGCTACCACCACGCTACTGAGAAATGTAGTTAAACTAGTAGTGTTACTACTTGTAGCGACGCTACTGCCCATCACTGAGCGGAATGGCTTCTTTCAGCCAGGTTTCAGTGAAACAGAGCAGCAGAGTTAGAAAAATCCTTATTTATTTGGGAGAGCAGAAGAAGTTTGTCTGTTTTGTTGGGTAGAGATTGGAGATTCAACAGATGGATGCTAGGCAGTGCCATTCTAAAGCCGTCTTAAAACGCTTGAGCAGTGCCACTGCTCCACCAATTACAATGTCCAACAAAACATCAGAATAGTCGAAAACAGGTGAAATATTGGGTGGTGTGTACTGCTGAATGTTCAGCAATTCGTCCCTGGTGAAACTGATTGTAAGAATATAGCTTAAAAACAGGACAAACTAACAAAAACATAAAAACAATTGTGGAGCATGCCACCGAGGCGGCCATCTGCAGCATCAAGCATTTTGCCATTTTGCTATAAGTTTGATCGCAACATATAATCACTGCTTGTCTGAATACATGTCATTAACGAACTGTATTTTTTTATGTACATATCTGCCATATAGACATCACCTTGATAGAGTCACCACTGATAATCCTAAATATAATATAAAAAATTTTAATTTTCTGTGAAGATGCCTTGCAACGATTTTTATTGTGATAAGCACTATACAAATAAATGTAAATTGAATTGAATTGAATCTAGGCTTTGTTATAATAAAGCTTAGCAATATGATTGTTCACTGTATCCTGGGAAGGGAAATTATACCGTAGGTTGAGTGCTCAAACAAAGTTTTGAAAGCATTTGCCATCCATGATACTGATCAGGCACATATCTTTACAGATGATTTTTTGTTTTTCTTTTTGAGTGATTTCTTCTTGTTTTGCAGGAGGTAGCAGTTTTGTGGTATCCATGGTGTAAAATGAAGTTACCCTGGACTGTTTTAATTCTGGCCCTTCGCCGTGACACTCGAGAACACCACTCAGGATGAGAAGATGTAAGATGTCATGGAGTGAAATAACAGCGGTTTTGTAGAGGAACCCAACGGACAATAGAGGGCACTCTAGTTCAGAATAAGAGATATAGGGAAAGGTATCAAGAGAGATTGAGAATAATAAAAGGAGTGTTCGGTTATTGAGCTGTGCGTGTCCTGATGTCCCACCTATGAACATTTGAGACATAACAATCTGTTACATGGTGTCATAAATGGGATCGACGACCTGAAAAAGCCATGCTGGATACGGACTGCTAGGGGGAAAAAAATCAGCATGAAGGTGATTGAGAACTAGCTTGCGAAAAGAAAAGGAACAACGGAGCAGTGCGCCCAGAATCACAAGTGAGTGAACAGAGTATAAATATGGATCAGATATTGTCACTGACACCTCCGGGAGGTGATTTCGATGAGCCCAGTTCATGGCCACAGTGGATGGGTCACTTTGAACGATTCAGAGTAGCATCGGGCCTTGTAGATAAAGACTCCGCATATCAGGTAAACTCGCTTCTTTACATTATGGAGAGAAAAGCAACGATATTTTAACGAAGATATTTAAACCTTATTTTACAAACCTGCACATACAATATATGCTGCTCACATATTATTGTAGCACAGTTCGTGCTGAATACAGTGTAATCAGACTTTAACCATTAATATGTTTATAAGAAAATGAAAAAAGCATAAATGTCAGAGCATGTCAAAACTTCCCCAGGGCCCAAAAACACTTCCAGACCCCAGAGGGTTAAATACAACCCCAAACAATCTGATTGTTCTCACTGTAAGCTATTTAAAAAAACATGTCTCTCTGAGCACCAGATCATGTGACTATCAAGAAAGATGATCTTACCTCAAATTCTCCAGTTTACAGTGAGGATTCTCCAGTACATCAGATAGCAGCTTCACTCCTGAATCTCCAAGTTCATTCACAGACAGATCCAGTTTTCTCAGGTGCGAGGGGTTGGATCTCAGAGCTGAAGCCAGAGCAGCACAACCTCCATCTCTGACACCACAATAACTCAACCTGTGGAGAACAATGACACACTCTTTAGTCTGGCTGTAGCTAATATGTTTTGAAGATTACTAATAAAGCATCTCTGTATGATATAATGTAGCCGATATTCATCTAATCATGTTTGCACTAACGGACTTATAGATGGAAAAGATGAATTTGGTCAATATAAATGTGAATTAAATGAGATTCCTCTTCAGATATCAGAAATTAATATTCTTCATTTTGCTCATGTTTCTGCACCTGTTTTTTCATCATATTTATCATTATTGCTTGTTTCTTTGTGTACTATTTTTATTTCATTAGTTTACTTTTGGTTTGACTATAAACTATTTAAAAATATTTCTCTCTGAGCACCAGATCACGTGACTATCAGAGATGATCTTACCTCAAATTCTGCAGTTTACAGTGAAGATTCTCCAGTACAGCAGAGAACGGCTTCACTCCTGAGTCTCCTAGATTATTTTCAGACAGATCCAGTTTTCTCAGGTGTGAGGGGTTTGAACTCAGAGCTGAAGCCAGAGCAGCACAACCTTCATCTCTGACACCACACTTCCACAACCTGTAGAGAACATTGACACACTCTTCATTCTCTCAGTAGCCATATATCTTAAAGTTTACTAATAAACCATCTCTGTATGATAATATGCATGTATGTTTTGGGGTGTGTATTTTACCCTTTGTGGGTGTGTTTTTGCGATGTGCTTTTTGCATCTAATGCTAGTTTGCTGCAAAGAGCAACCACTTTTGCTGTGTCCCAACTCCGTGTCATTCAAAGGCTGCATTCAAAGACCAAATGTGCCATACTGGCGCAACAAAGGCTGTCCCAACTCGAAGCCTCCTTCAAATGTGGCTTCAAATTATGTCTTTCGTACAAAAACAATTTAAAGTTGTTTAAATAATTAGTTCTCAACTCCAGTCCTCAGAACCCACTGCTCTGCACATTTTGTATGTCTCTCTTATCTGTTCATTTCATGGAGCTCTCTACTAAGGAGCTGATGATCTGAATCAGGTGTGTTAAACAAGTCCCGAGGACTGGTGTTGAGAACCACTGGTTTAAATGTTGACATATCTTACTAAGAAGAAATTGAATAAATAGTTTACACTTTTTATTATGTACATAAATGGACCATGGTGAAAATATTCAGACAGGTTGTGAATCCAGTTTTGTTTTCAGATAGTTGAATGTAACTTTTTTTAAAAAGTCCAGTACAAACGTTACTGCCGCTCATCAACAGCAGCTGTCACTGTTGCTAGCGACAAGTGCAATCCTCTGTCAGCTAGACCATCCCATTTAACAAGCCTCTGTCTGACCATCACAGCCTTCGAAGGCGTGGCCTATACGGTCTAAGTTCTTCGAAGAATGCTGTCTCTGAATTGAGACACAGCTTATAAGAGGGCAGTAAGAAGACTGCTTCAGAGAGGTTCACTTCTCCCCTGCACCAGACTTGTATAAAGCTGTTGAGCGTGAAAACTTGCATGTTGTCCTACTGAATTACAATTGGTGTGCACACTTTGTGGATACATGTACTCTGGTGATTAAACAGCGCTGTAGTGTTCTCATTCAGGTATAGTAATAGTTTTTGACTATTGTTACGGTATTTGAAGGTCTTGTATCTGACATAATAATTATTTTTGTTTTGCTGTAGGGTGAGGGTGCCATTTTATTTTGAAATACTAAATGTCTATCCCTGTTTTTGTTAGTAAGGGAGTAGAGGGAAGCCTATATGTTGTTTGTATCTTTTCTTTAACATATAGGACATTTAGTTCCCCTCTTAGCAATTAGTAACTCTTTTTGTTTGTTGTTTTGGCCAGGCTTTCTTCTGAAGACATTGATTGCGTCCATTTTCTTTGTATAATTAAAAACAAACTATTTTTATTTGTTACGCAAGTGGTTGCTTTACATTTCTGGGGCAGAGGACTGAAGGGAATCCTCCATGTTTTCCATTTATGTTACCTCTTTTGGTTTAATTTTTACATTTTACTCCCTCTCCCAACCCTAGACTGATTACCATTGGCTATTTTTACATGCAACCAAATAATCTGTTAGTAATCAGATTGACGGCTCAATTGGACTGAAAAGCCTTCATGTAAACATCTTAATCGATCTGACAGATTGATCTGAATGAAATTTTCATCAGATTGAAAGGGGTGGTTTATTCCTTTTCTAATATGATTGAGAGTGCATGTAAACACTTGATAGGACTGAAACCCGAAACTGAAAGGACTTTGCATGTGCAATGACATAGAAATAGCGCATGACTTGTGGAATGAGCTGTTCCTGTTGAATAAAATGATGTATAAATGAGTCTGTCATTATAAATCTCTTTTCATTCAGCATCTATGAAGTGGAGCAGGACAAGCTATTCTCCTACACGGTTTCTTTATTTGTTTTAAAGAGCTGACTTAATATTTATCCCTTTCTGGTCATAATTTGGTGACATTGAGCATATAAACCTCTGTGCCATGCTGCTTATTTTTATCATGCAGTAAAAAAAAAAGAAAAAAAAAAGGGATTAAACCACCCCTTTCAATCTAATTGAAATTTCATTCAGATCGAGCTCAATCGGATCGATTAAGGTGTTTACATGAAGGCTTTTCAGTCCAATTCAGCCGTCAATCCGATTACAAATATATTATTTGGATGCATGTAAACATAGCCACTGAGAAAAGATGCATTTGATGAATATAAATGTCAATTAAATGAGATTTAGTTATTAGATATTAATTTGTAAATTTAAAGATATAAAGATATAAATATTAATACAATTAATATTTTGCTCATCTTTCTGCACCTATTATTTTCATCATCATATGTATCATTAGTACTTGGTTCGTGTACAATTTTTTATTTCATTAGTTTACTTCTGGTTTGACTATAAACTATTTAAAAATATGTCTCTCCGAGCACTAGATCATGTAACTATGAGAGATAATCTTACCTCAAATTCTCCAGTTTACAGTGAGGATTCTCCAGTACAGCAGAGAGCAGCTTCACTCCTGAGTCTCCTAGATTATTCTCAGACAGGTCCAGTTTTCTCAGGTGTGAGGGGTTTGATCTCAGAGCTGAAGCCAGAGCAGCACAACCTCCATCTGTGACACCACAATTACTCAACCTGTAGAGAACAATGACACAATTCTTCACTCTCTCAGATCAAAACATACAGGGCGCATTTCCCAAAAGTATAATAAATCGAAATCAACATTTTTGTGAGTGAGGTCTACCTCAGGGCATGAAATCATCTAGAAGGCTACAAGTTTGTTATACTGATCAATATTTAATTTATTCTAAATATAACATGGTGGTGTTTTTTTTTTTTTTTTTTTTTTTACTTTGCTTTTAATCTTCATCATATGCATGGTGAATAAATTAAATATATTGATATCCTGATTCAATCTTACAAACGTTTTAGGTTATTTTTTTTTTTATTCAACAACCATTCCTGAATTTTTTTATAAAATATATATACTGAAATATGTGCATTTATAATTTTCTGAATATTTCACTGCCACAAATTTTAAGTGTCATTTGAGTGGCAACAATAAGTGTTGGATTTTCTGCTGTGCAAATGCAAAAGACTGTAACTTCGCTTTTGGTCGAAAATGAGTTTTTTTTTTTTTTTGGAACATTCAAAACCTTATGTGGATAAGCGTCTTGAGTCAATTTCTTTTTTTTTTTTTTTTTTTTTTTTAGAAAATACAGATTTGGCCATCAAGAATGCGTGTTTTTTTCCCACGGCATGCCGCAATTCCTCCCATGGAATGCCGCTGAATCCCATGAGCACCTTGTTTAGAATTTAAATAAATGTGTTGTGCTTCACAGAATATCCACCAGATGGCACATGGAACAACATACTGGATCTACAGGCCAGACCAAACTGCTCGTAAACACTTTGAAATTATTTGTCTTCGACCGATTGTAAAATATGCTTATAGATTATTACAGTACTTTCATTTTAAAAATAGAATTAACAATTATCAGTCTCTGATAAATGATTAACTTCATGTAATGTTGTGATTGTGAAAAAACCTTCACAATAAAATATAAATAAAATAATAGACACAAATGTTTGATATGGTAATACGGACACTGAAAAATGTATTTACACATGACTGCATGAGTGTAAAGTGGATCATTATTTAATGTCCTTTGTAAACAATTTATTGTGCTAGCACTGTATATATAGCCTATGCAACTTTTTAATAAACTGGGTAAATTCCTGACATTAAACAAATAACAGTTTACATGCTTATGACGTTTGCGTTGTATGAATGTTCAGACTTCTACGGTGACTGGGAGGAGAGATGTTTGGCAGTTTTGTCGTGGCCACAACATTAACTCGTGGGAACGTGATAATTTGTCATGGTCATGAGTTCATTTTGTTGAGGTAACGACATCCTTTTCTCGTGGCCACCCCATGACTTCTTATGTTTGAGGGAACAACTTATTTTTCTCATGGCCATGAGTTTAATGTTTTTAATATTTTAATATTTTATTTTTAATATTTCATTTAATTCGCATTTTAAAACAAATGTGAATGCGAATGAAACGAAAAACCACTGTTTATATGGCCTAGGCCTATTAATTACGAGCCAAAACAGAATGAAATATTATAGCCATATGTTAAATTTCCTTTAAAGTGAACTTCCAGTAAAATTCCTGTAAGCACCAGAAATAAAGCCTAATCAGAGCTTTACTGCAAAGATCCTCAATTAGTTTTCACTGAGGGCCAAATTCTGCCAACAATACCAAGCCAAGGGCCACTGCATATATATAGTCAGGTCCATAAATATTGGGACATCGACACAATTCTAACATTTTTGGCTCTATACACCACCACAATGGATTTCAAATGAAATGAACAAGATGTGCTTTAACTGCAGACTGTCAGCTTTAATTTGAGGGCATTTACATCCAAATCAGGTGAACGGTGTAGGAATTACAACAGTTTGCATATGTGCCTCCCACTTGTTAAGGGACCAAAAGTAATGGGACAGAATAATAATCATAAATCAAACTCACTTTTACTCTGGTTGCAAATCCTTTGCAGTCAATTACAGCCTGAAGTCTGAACGCATAGACATCACCAGACGCTGGGTTTCATCCCCCGGTGATGCTCTGCCAGGCCTCTACTGCAACCGTCTTTCAGTTCCTGCTTGTTCTTGGGGCATTTTCCCTTCAGTTTTGTCTTCAGCAAGTGAAATGCATGCTCAATCGGATTCAGGTCAGGTAATTGACTTGGCCATTGCATAACAGTCCACTTCTTTCCCTTCAAAAACTCTTTGGTTGCTTTTGTAGTATGCTTTGGGTCATTGTCCATCTGCACTGTGAAGCGCCGTCCAATGATTTCTGAAGCATTTGGCTGAATATGAGCAGATAATATTGGCCGAAACACTTCAGAATTCATCCTGCTGCTTTTGTCAGCAGTCACATCATCAATAAATACAAGAGAACCAGTTCCACTGGCAGCCATACATGCCCACGCCATGACACTACCACCACCATGCTTCACTGATGAGGTGGTATGCTTGGGATCATGAGCAGTTCCTTTCCTTCTCCATACTCTTCTCTTCCCATCACTCTGGTACAAGTTGATCTTGGTCTCATCTGTCCATAGGATGTTGTTCCAGAACTGTGAAGGCTTTTTTAGATGTCGTTTGGCAAACTCTAATCTGGCCTTCCTGTTTTTGAGGCTCACCAATGGTTTACATCTTGTGGTGAACCCTCTGTATTCACTCTGGTGAAGTCTTCTCTTGATTGTTGACTTTGACACACATACACCTACCTCCTGGAGAGTGTTCTTGATCTGGCCAACTGTTGTGAAGGGTGGTTTTCTTCACCAGGGAAAGAATTCTTTGATCATCCACCACAGTTGTTTTCCGTGGTCTTCCGGGTCTTTTGGTGTTGCTGAGCTCACCGGTGCGTTCCTTCTTTTTAAAAATGTTCCAAACAGTTGTTTTGGCCACGCCTAATGTTTTCGCTATCTCTCTGATGGTTTTTTTTGTTTTTTCAGCCTAATGATGGCTTGCTTCACTGATAGTGACAGCTCTTTGGATCTCATCTTGACAGTTGACAGCAACAGATTCCAAATCCAAATAGCACACTTGAAATGAACTCTGGACCTTTTATCTGCTCATTGTAATTGGGATAATGAGGGAATAACACACACCTGGCCATGGAACAGCTGAGAAGCCAATTGTCCCATTACTTTTGGTCCCTTAACAAGTGGGAGGCACATATGCAAACTGTTGTAATTCCTACACCATTCACCTGATTTGGATGTAAATACCCTCAAATTAAAGCTGACAGTCTGCAGTTAAAGCACATCTTGTTCGTTTCATTTGAAATCCATTGTGGTGGTGTATAGAGCCAAAAATGTTATAATTGTGTCGATGTCCCAATATTTATGGACCTGACTGTATGTATGTATGTATATATATATATATATATATATATATATATATATATATATATATTTTTTTTTATCCATAAATTGTGTCAGGTTTTATTAGTCTCCTAATGCAGAATTATTTATTTGTTTGTATTTATTTGTTTGTGTATTGTGTTTGATGGATGTATGGTTGGTGGCAAACCAGTTTCCCTTTCGGGATTAATAAAGTTTTCAATCAATCAATCAATCAATCAATCAATCAATCAATCAATCAATCCGGTTTTCAAATGTTAGTGGGAAATGGACGTTTTTAAAATTGCAGTAACTTCGGTACCAATTGGTACTTTTGACAACACTATTTGTGAGACTAGCATATCTCACAGGTGCATGCGTGACGCATACGTCCTACGTCATCCGCTGGAACGGCTTACACGTATGAAAGTTAGCGGAAGTGAGAGAAAAGTGTTTATAACATTTTAAATATGGATATTTTTCTTACAAAAACGCATTGATTTGCTACAGGAGGCCTTTATTCACCCCCTGGAGCCATGTGAGGCACATTTTACTATGGATAGATGCACTTTATTTGACTACTTTTGGACTGTTGAAATAAAAACACCTGCCTACTGCCATTCTAACGCTTGGAAGCGCAAGGATAATTTTTAATATAACTCCGATTGGATTCATCTGAAAGAAGAAAGCCATATACACCTAGGATGCCTTGAGGGTGAGTAAAACATGGGATAATTTTCGTTTTGGGGTGAACTAACCCTTTAAGGAAGATTAAGGAAAACAGTCTGACACCGTGGTATAATGAGCACACTCACGCCCTAAAGAGAGCAGCCCAGAAAATGGAGCGCAGCTGGAGGAAAACAAAAATTCAGCATCAGGTTAGTTCAGGCAGACCACGTCAGTCAAGCTCACATCAGCTGATAGTCAGCTGTTCCTGATGTGTACCAATCCAGTCTTGACACCTATCACAGCGGTCTATTTAAATTCCCATTCTTTAGCATCTTTTCTATCGCAACGCTGCTCGCAATTTAAACTCCCTCTTCCAACCCCAACTCCACCTAACTGAACCTGTAATCTGACTTTTGTTTCTTTTCCGTATACAGTTCACTTCACTACAAGCATTCTTTATCATGTTTTTTTGTATTTCTACAACTCACGTAATCGTGAATTGTAATTATGTATGCATATAATGGATCTGTTCTGTACCCCAAGGGGGTTTGACTTGTTGCTCTACCCACTCTGTCCAAGCATGGCTGCATGGACAGGCGTGTAGAATTTTGCCCAGAACAGAACCATACCGCCAACTTTATCCAACATGTGCAGGGTCCTACTCACGAAAAAGGTCACACCCCTTTCTGTTAGGGATATTGAAATTCAAAACTCAAACTTTTCAGATCATATGTTTATTCTCAGTAGTATTTTTACTTCATGTGTCACTCAGATTATCTGTCCTCCAGTTTATCAGGTTCATTATGTAACCACAGGTACCATCGAGAGGTTTAAGACCTTATTTTCTGAATCTGACATTTTTGGTGTTCTTGATGTCTCTTGTGATGTAAATGCGGACTTTGATATATTAAATTCTACATGTTCTTCTATCCTAAACTCTATAGCCCCGTTAAGGGCTAAGAGTGGTAAGACCAAATCTGATCCTTGGTTAAACGAGGATACACAAGATTTGAACGAGCTTGTAGGAGAGCAGAGCATAGGTGGAAGAAGGAAAAGTTACAGGTATTAGGGCTGGGCGATATATCTCATGCGATATGCATGCGCATCTCTTCAGTAAAGCCGGTTCCTTGATTAGCGGTAAATCCCCATCACCTGTTTTCAAATGGAGCGGCGTTTAATACATGGAGCCGTAGATCACTGAGAAGCTACGCAATATCGCGTTCATTATCGCAGATGAATTGCCTTCGATAATGAACGCGATATTGCGTAGCTTCTCAGTGATCTACGGCTCCGTGTATTAAACGCCGCTCCATTTGAAAACAGGTGATGGAGATTTACCGCCAATCAAGGAACCGGCTTTACTGACGAGATGCGCATGCATATCGCATGAGATATATCGCCCAGCCCTAACAGGTATCATACAAAATTTTACAGGATACGTTAGTTACTTACCAGAATGCTGTAAAAACTATTTTGCTGAGTTAATGCCTGGTTCTTTTAACTCTCTATCTACTAGTTGCACATCTTGATATTTAATCAATTTTCTCCTCTTTCAATTCAGTCTTTATCAAAGATAATTGATCAGTTGAAACCTGCAAATTGCTGCAGTGATATCATCATCAAAAATTATTACACAGACTTTTGAGATTATCGGCCGAAGCCTATTGATATTAATTAATAAAAGTCTCACATCAGAAGTAGTTCCTGCAAGTCTTAAACATGCCATTGTAGAGCCCCTCTTGAAAAAAAATCAAATTTAGATGCAAGTGTTTTATCAAACTACCGTCCCATTTCAAAATTACCTTTATCTAAGGTCTTAGAAAAGGCCGTTTTAAATCAAGTACAGGCTTAGTACTTGATTCAAAATGATATCTTTGAAAAGTTTCAATCTGGATTTAAAGCAAACCATAGCACAGAGACAGCTCTACTCAAAGTATTAAATTATATTTTAATTTCAGTTGACTCTGGTGACAGTGATTTTAGTTTTGCTAGATCTAAGTGCAGCATTCGATACAATTGATCACGCTATCTTTATTACTCGCTTAGAAAAGACTGTGGGTATCCGAGGCATGGCTCTTGAGTGGTTCAGATCAGATATTTCTAATAGGATAATGAATAAGACGCATTAGGATCAGCATTCATAGACATTCTGAACTCTATTGGGGTTAGACAACACATGTCAGGTCCTACTCATTGTCGAAATCATACGCTAGATTTAATACTGTCACATGGAATTGATGTCAATGGTTTTGAAATTCTGCAGCAAAGTGATGATATCTCAGATCATTATCTAGTTTTTTGTAAACTCCATATACCTAAAACTGTAAAGTTTACTCCTTGTTACAAGTATGAACCATCATTTCAACCACAAAAGGCTGCTTTGTAAATAATCTTCGTAATTTATCTCAATTCCTTAGCATATCCAACAGCTCAGAAAAAACTTGATGTAACAAACTATGGACTTTCTCTTTTCTAGCATTTTAGATACGGTTGCTCCTTTATTCTTAAGGAAGATTAAGGAAAACAATCTGACACCGTGGTATAATGAGCACACTCATGCCCTAAAGAGAGCAGCCCGGAAAATGGAGCGCAGCTGGAGGAAAACAAAACTGACTTGCATGGCAGGAAAGTACCCTATCCTACAGAAAAGCATTAAAAACTGCTAGATCTGATTACTTTTCATCTCTTTTAGAAGAAAACAAACATAACCCCAGGTATTTATTCAATACAGTGGCTAAATTAATGAACAAAGCATTAACAGGTGTTGACATTTCCCAACAGCACAGCAGTAATGACTTTATGAACTACTTTACTTCCAAGATCAATACTATTAGAGATAAAATTGTACCCATGCAGCTGTAAACTACAGTATCGCATCAGATAGTGTGGTATAGATCCCCCTGAGGAACAATTCCACTCATGGCTATTATTAATTTGTCATTGTCATTAGGATGTCTCCCCAAAACCTTCAAATTGGCTGTTATTAAGCCTCTCATTAAAAAAAAAAAAAAACACAACTTGACCCCAAAGATCTAGTTAATTACAGACCGATCTCGAATCTCCTTTTTTTCTGTCAAAGGTACTAGAAAAGGTAGTATCTTTGAAAAATAGTATCTGTGAGGATTTCCAGTCAGGATTTAGACTGTATCGTAGTTCTGAGCATGGGCGACATTTGACTCTCGAGTCAGGAGGGGGAAAGAAAAAAGAAAAGAAAAAAAATATATATTTTTCGGATGCATGCCTTAATGCGCTGCCATACTGCAATGCATTGTGTCAGTACAGCGCAGTGAAGAATAAATTAAAGAGGTTGTCTGCATTTACTAAACTATGGAGCTTTTCTTGCTACTGATTTCAATGGCAATGCTTCCCGTTTTAAGTGTCAGTTGATGGCCTTTAATTTTTAACCAGAAATGTGCGCGTTGCTTTTCTGATGTTCATTTAAGTTTTCCTTGTCTTTTTCCTGTGTCACTTGAAATGTGTCCGTTTTGAATCATTGTGGTGAGACCCGTGAGGAGAAAATAAATGATAAATTGTGGGACTATTCTGTCATAAATGGCATACCATTCATTTCTGAACTTTCTACCGTCCGTTACTGGAAATGAAATTACTGGTTGATATGTCCTGATCTCAATAAAGTTCTTTTAGTCTGTGAACTGGATCTCGCTCAGGACGTGCGCTGTCTGTGGAAGTTTGGTCAGGACCACTTCCAGAATAAATCACTGAGGCATTTTTGTCCCATCCATTGCTTATCACTGATATTTCGAGAAAGAATCCAGCATCGTTCCCAAAACTTTGCAGCATGTATGTATCCATAAAAACTAACGTTTTTATTTTACAAATTCTGAATGGATTATAGCCTAGAAAGCACACAAAGTGCGCTCCCTTTATAATCACTAAAAGCATCACTCATCAAAGTTCATCGCAATCTCACAAGGTTCCGTTATAATCAAGCTCTTTAAACTAATGAATTTCTTATTTACATCACGTCTATATTTAGTTAGTCATGAGATGATTCACGAGCGTGCAAAACTCCGGTGCGTTCAGCAGTGAGTGAATTCTGAAAAACTACAACATTTCTGATTGGCCATTGCTCAATGCCGCAAAACTGACGACGATATATGGGGGGGCAACTGCCTCCTTTGCCTCCCCCTAATGTCACCCATGGTTCTAAGACTGCTTTCATTAGAGTTACAAATGACCTGCTCTTATCATCTGATCGTGGTTGTATCTCTCTATTAGTGCTACTGGATCGTAGAGCTGTGTTCGACACTATTGACCACAATATTCTTTTGAATAGACTAGAAAACTTTGTTGGCATTAGTGGAAGTGCATTGGCATGGATTAAATAGTACTTATCTGACTGCCATCAATTCATAGCAGTGAATGAAGAGGTATCATATCGATCACAAGTGCAGTATGGGAGTACCTCAAGGCTCAGTACTAGGGCCTTTACTTGTCAAGCTTTAGATGTTACCCTTGGGAGATATCATCAGGAAACACAGTGTAAGCTTTCATCATTATGCTGATGATACTCAGCTCTATATTTCTTCGTGGCCGAAACATACCACTTTGAAAAACTAACAGAATGCATAGTCGATATAAAAGACTGGATGACGAGTAATTTTTTACTGCTAAATTCTGAAAAAACAGAGGTGTTAATTATCGGACCTAAAACCTCCGCATGTACACTGTAAAAAAATGCTTTTCTTTCTTAGATTTTTTTGTCTTGTTTTCAGCCAAAATATCTAAAAATTCATAAACCAAGGAGGATTTTCTAGATAAGTAAAAATTATTGTCTTGTTTTCAGAAAAAACAAGTCAAAATTAAGTGAGTTTTTGCTTAGAACAAACAAAATAATCTGCCAATGAGGTAAGCAAAATAATCTTATTTCAAACAGAAAACAAGATTATTTTGCTTACCCCACTGGCAGATTATTTTGCTTGTTGCACTTAATTTTAAAATGTTTTTTTTTTTCTGAAAACAAACAATAATTTTGACTTATCTAGAAAATCCTTCTTGATTTACGAATTTCTAGATATTTTGGCTGGAAACAAGACAAAAAATCTAAATAAGAAAAATTTTGCAGTGTAATAACCTAGAACACTGTCTAATACTTGATGGCTGCTCTGTCAATTCTTCGTCATCAGTTAGGAACTGAAAACCACTTTTCTAGCATCTGTAAAACTGCATTTTTCGATCTCGTTTTAAAAACTTGCTAATTACTTATAATTAATCCTAGATGGCTATCAGGACAAGACCACGGGAACCAGATGAGTCCTTTGCACAATCTGACTTTGGCCAGATGAACCAGCAGTTTGTTCCATGCTGCAGCAGAGGAGAACTGGGCCCCTGACTGAGCCTGGTTTCTCCCAAGGTGGACGATGACATTACTGAACTCAATGATGAACTGCCTTTAACTGAAAATTGAGTGTTTACTATTGTCTTTTTTCATTATTGACACACTATTTTCCTATTTGATACTGTAAATCTGCTTTGACACAATCTGTATTGTTAAAAGCACTGTATAAATAAAGGTGACTTGACTAGGATCTTTTCAGTTAATATCGGTCAATCTTATTCTAAATCTGCTACATTGAATTGTGGTGTTCCCCAAGGTTCAATTCTTGGTCCAATCTTGTTCTTACTGTATATGCTGCCCTTAGGTTCTATTTTTCAAAAGCATGGCGTTTCTTTTCATTGTTTTGCTGACAATACTCCGGTGCATCTACCTTTACAGAAACAGGACAAGAGGACAATTACATCTCTACTAAACTATCTGTATGAATTT
This sequence comes from Tor tambroides, assembly GCA_021397915.2. Classification (NCBI taxonomy): domain Eukaryota; kingdom Metazoa; phylum Chordata; class Actinopteri; order Cypriniformes; family Cyprinidae; genus Tor; species Tor tambroides. The sequence continues at coordinate 4,048 of JAFVLL020013087.1, read as the reverse complement.
AAACTATGGATGTCAGCAATTTTTTTTTATTTAAATGAAAGTAAGACCGAGGTACAGTAATTTGGTTCAGAAACTCAGAGTCTCAAGTCCTCTCTGATTTGGGGAACCTGGTTCCTTTCTGTAAATCGATAGCTAAGAATCTTGGGGTTCAGTTTGATGTCTCTCCGAAATTTGATAAACAGATCATCTCGGTGGTTAAATCTTGTTTCTTTCATTTGAGATTACTAGCTAAGGTAAAACCATTTCTGTCACCTAGCAATTTTGAAAAGCTTATTCATGCCTTTATTTTTGTAAGACTGGACTACTCTAATTCTCTGTATGTGGGTGTATACTTGCTTACAATTAGTGCAGAATGCTGCTGATAGATTACTGACAGGTGTTTGTAAACACCAGCATCTGACACCTATTTTAGCTACTTTACATTGGATTCCAATTCATTACAGGGTCGATTTTAAACTACTTATCTTAGTATATAAAGTTTTACACAATTTTGCACCCTCTTATTTAATTGATCTTTTACATGTTCACAAACTTCAGAGGAATTTAAAGTCACCAAACCAGATGATTTTAGACGTCCCTAGGACACGATTAATATTGAGTGGTGACTGGGCGTTTTCAGTGGTGACCCCAAAGCATTGGAATAGCTTGCCTTTATATCTTAGACTTTTACCTACATTGGTTTCTTTTAAAATAAATTTGGGATTGTATTTATTAGAGATAGCTTTGGCTCTACAGATTGATTTAACAAAGTGGCTCTCGTTCTTTCCTGTAATGTTTGATTTACTTGCTAATTATTTATTAGTCTTTTTTCTTTCTGTGATGTTGGTCTCATTTTTATTAGTTGCTGTTATTGTACAGCACATTGGTCAACCTTGCATTGTTTTAATTGTTCTCTATAAATAAAATAAACAAACAAACAAACAAACAATCCTATTTCTGAGCTCTACATGCAGTTATTTTGACCTCAAGGCTTGGTTTTTGCTCTGATAAGAATTGAGCTGTTAAGACATTTTTTTATTTTATTTTTGGTATTTTGCCTTGATGAATTTGCCACAGGTTAACTTCACTTGAAGTGTAGTAACATCTACAAGCAATATGAATACTCCTGAGCTAAATTTCAACTGTCCCAGATAAGGGTTTAAATACTTGTGCAATGGAATCATTTATTTATTTATTTTTATAAATTTGCAAAGATGTTAAAAACCTGTTTTAACTTTTAGCTTTGCATTATGGTGTATGGAGTGTAGAATGATGTGGGGAAAATAATTTAAAGAGGTTTAACATAAGGCAGCAACATAACAAAATGTGAAAAAATGAAGGGGTATGAATACTTTCACAAGGCACTATTTACCTCAGCAAAAACATGAGCTAAAACATTACACAGAAAATAATTTTAATCATGTCTCAGGTTCTAAAATTGAAAAGAAACACATTTCCAACAATGCTCTTAAATCAGAAGCCTAGCAGGTCAGATAGGGAGAGGGTTTAAAAGCTGAAGTGTGACACTCATACATTTTTTAAGCCATTATTATATAATTTAAGTATGAAATGTTATATGGTTTTAACAGTGATGACTATTGTCAGTGTTACTTACTCAGCTGATCTAGTTGCTGTAACCACAGGCATAAGTTTCTGAAGAACTCCGTCTGCTGTATTTTGTGCTTTCTGGGTGACAAATGCATCACTATTTGAAAATAAAAATAAATAAGTAAATTATTAATGCTAATAAAGCTAATAATATTCATAATAAAATTCCTAATACATCAATAAATACATAAAATAAATTCTTTAAATACCCTCAAATATATTTCAATTACATAAACATTGCTTTAAAAGCAACATGTGAAAAAGTGTTTTTTATTTAGACATATCAGATTTTTGTCCATCCTTAAAAATGTTGAGCTAATTTAAGTAAATCAATAAATCAATCAATACATAAATAGGTAGGTAGGACAACCTATTGGATTCAAATTTTAAGTTAACTCAAACAATTAGCTACAGTTAAAATCAACTTAAATACTTCTGTTCACCTAATGAGTACCAGGTAGTATTTTGAACTTCTGAACTAAAGAATGTTTAAGCAATGCAAGTAGCAACAGAATTGTAGCTGCTTGCATGGCTAAATACTCAACATTCTTTAGTTGCCTTGAAAAGACACTTTATTGTTACTCTTTAGATTAACAAAAGCTGACTTTAACTGAACTGGATTAGATGAGCTACCTTAAAAAAATAAATAAAAATAAGGCAACCTCTCACATTTAACTTTAAGTTAGCTCAACTTTTTTTTTTTTCTTCAGTACATGGTTATCATTGTCAACCATGGCAATTTCAGGTGTGGCAGAACAATAATTTAACAATTTCACTCCCATAATCAGATATCCCCCCCTCTCCTGGAAGCTTAGAGTATCTCCCGCATATTGATATTGGGTGCTTCTCAAACGGAATGCTGCATCCTAGTGAGGTTTCCTAGTCCAGTCCTTCTGAGGCTTGTAGGTTTGAATCCTCCCCAGCATCAAACACTAGAATGAGACACTCTAGTAAGCGCACATGGCTTCTCACACATGTTCCTGCTCCCACGGTCATGGCACAGAAATACTATTAAAACTTAATTTTGAAAAAAAATACTTTGTATTAAAAATCTGATAGCACTTTATTTTACAGCCCTGTTCCCCATGTACATACTATTACTAACGGGGTAATAATTACTGTAGATATTAACCAAGAACCTGCCACCTAAACCTAACCCATGTAGTTACTTTATTTTAACCAGTACTTTCTTAAGCAAGTACACTTTAAGTGCACATAAGTGCATGTACTGTAAAATAAAGTACAACCAAAAAATCTTTATATTAAATTGCTTTTTTCTTAAAGTAATACAGTGAAATAAAAGCGTCTGTGGTCTTCCAGTGGCTTACATTAATGGCAGTTCAGTGTTAAGTGATTAATTCACACTCAAAACAAAATAAAACATGTATGCCTTATACTTCAAAAACATTATTTTGTCTTACATTTCATAATGAACTCAGATAAGCTCAGTGCCAACTCATTTTCCATCAGTTCTTTTTTGTGAATTGGAAAAAGTGTGCAAAGGATTGAGGGTGATTGAAGGACAAAAAGGATACACTATGCATCCTTCAAAATGAGCTACATTAAGGATGTGAAGAAAAAGTCTGCTTTCAAAGGTTCCTTAAAATTGAGACGGCCTTCTGCGGCACATGATGACATGGCAGCCGAGATAGCCTTACTTGGACACAGCCTTCTGCTTGAGAAGCAACTGCAAATTACGTACAATATCCCCGCCCCAAAAAATTGCCCCACAATTTAAAAACCTCTCATCTCTTTGTTTCTTTTTGTTCATAAAGTTTTACACTAATGATTGTTCTCTGTGTTAGTTTACTTACCTATCATGTTCTGCTCCAATTAAGCTCCTCAGCCTAAACTCCTGCATTGTCTGCTCTGAGCTCAACAACACAAAAACTAAAGCTGACCACTGAGATGAAGAGAGTTTCACATGGCGTAATCCTCCACGGCTCATACGAGGTTCAGCTTCGTTCATTAGTGAAAGATCACCCAGTTCATTCAGACAGTGAAACAGATTGATGTATTTATCTGGAGAGGGATTCTTACTGATCTTTTCTTTAATATAGTGAACTGTTTTCTCACTGTTGTAAGAGCCGTTTCCTGTCTGTGTCATTAGTTCTTGTAAGAGATTCTGATTAGACTCCACTGACAGACCCAGAAGAAAACGAAGGAAAAGGTCCAGATGCCCATTTTTACTGCCTAAAGCCTCATCCACAGCTCTCTGATGGAGATCAGAAATGTTAGTTTGTTTGGTAATCTGGTCAAACACACTGATGTTATTGTTTGTAAAGGAGAGGTGCGCATATAGAGCTGCTAGATGTTCCTGAACGCTCAGATGAACAAAGCAGAAGACTTTTCCCTGATACAAGCACAACTCCTCTCTGAAGATCTGAGTGCACAATCCTGAGTACACTAATGCTTCTGTCACATCAATGCCACACTCTCTCAGGTCTTCCTCATAGAAGAT